>JARHVA010001567.1:2067500-2172500 GCA_037957365.1 Torreya grandis
TTCCTATCTTTCATGTTCCTTTCTCTTAAGGAATGGAGGTTTGTTGTATATTTATGGATTGACATTGATTTGGGAGAATCATCATCAATCATTGAGGATCGACATTGATTAGCTTGATTTGGTAAAAAGTTGGCTAGGGATATTTTAAACCATGTGCCAAATAAAGTGAATGAAACACTAAGTTGTTTCATGAGTTTTTGACGAGGGTAGGTGGTTAAGAGGATGGTTGGGAGGTTGGGAAAATTTTATTTTTATTTATTTTTGGGTTTTTTACAATTAAGGATGGTATAAATAGGGTTAATTACTATTTAAACATGGTAATTAAATTTAATTAACCTATGTGGTAAAATTAAAATGGGTGAGGTGAATGTAATTATTTTAAATAATTAAGAATGGGGGTCATTATGTTAGGAATAACATAATAATGTGATGATGCATCAAGTTAATACACAAGGTTGTATAAAACTAGCATCTACATTTACCCCTTTTTGTGGAGTGGCATGCAATAATAGTCCATGAGACAAAAACTATAAGGTGTCTAATGCCCCAAGTTTATTGTGAGGAGGTATCCCCCCTAAAACTGGGTGCCACAAAGTGAAATGGAATGAATGATGGGTTTAAATAAGATGGAATGGATAAAAAATATGGGTGAGGTGAAATGGAAAAATGAAATATAGTTAAGGACACACAAAAAAATGTAGATGGCTACAATGGAATTCTAAGTTTGCTCTTAATGGAATAAAAAGTAATGTAGCCATGAATACCCCAAAGACTGAATCAAATAATGAAATGTCATAGCTAAATCAGGTAGGCTTATGAAAAAGGCTATCAAGAGAATAAAAGATAGGAATATAAAAATAAAGTATGAAATGTGCATATGGTGTATGTGTTACCTATATACAAATGTTCTCAAGACAAAAATACACCCTCAAGATCTTACAAGGGGAAATATACCAAAAAATAAGGGTACACCTTGAAGGAGATTGGGGAACTGACAAGGGGTGAAAATACTCAAATCTAAAGGGTAATATGACATAAAAAAGGGATAGACATAGCAAAGGTAATAAGATAAGGATTTGGAAACAAATTGAAATCATGTGAAATAGTCCAAGAATGCAAAAAATTAAGAATTTAAAACAATTGACATCGATAAAAAAGAGATCAACATTGATTAAGGGAATCAATATCGATTGCAGTGATTAATGTTGATCACAAGAAAGGATATATACAAGCATTTGATGTGGCATAAGGATCATTTGGCTATCAACATGAACAATAATATGAGAGAAAAATTTGATGTGTATCAATGTTGCAAGCAAATGTGAGAGATAATAAAGGCGAGTGGGAGTGGATGATGATGATGATGATGATGATGATGATTGTAGTACAAGGTAGGCATTTTATTTTTAGTTGAATATTATAATTTATTTATATTTAATTTATTTATTAGAAAGTTGGTTTGATAGGAAAATTATGGGGAAAAGTGGGGTAGATAATTATATGCATACAACCTAGGGGGAATTTTTTCAGGTTGAGAACTCATCATCAATCCTAGAGTATCAACATTGATCATAAAAGGATTAACCATGATCTATAAGATCATTATTGATTATAAAAGGATCAAACACAATATATAGGATTATTGTCACTCAGTATGAAATCAACATCGACCCTTAGACTATCAATAAAAAATAAAAAACTTAGGTATTTAATTAACTAAAAGGATGCTTTTGATAGGCACGAGAGCTACTAAGAATGAGAGATAGGGTCCCTCCACTATTGGCATAGTTGTGGGAGTTTATGAGTGATGAGGACTAGGCACATCTTGAGGTGGTTAGATTTGGAAGGATTCATCATTATCTCCATTTCCATCAGGATATTAGCATGATAGTGGCATTGCTAGAGTAGTGGGATTATACCACCAACATGTTTTGGTTACTAATAGATGAGATGATGATCACTACAGAGGACATCCACCACATTCTTTGAGTACCAATTTTAGGTGCTCATGTATATACTATGGATGAGGTTGGATGAGCAATGGAATTGGCACATTTATATGATGAAAATGTAGTAGATATCATATTCTTTATTGAGGGGTTCTCCTTCCAACCATTATATGACCAAGATCTTATGGAGAGACTTGTGTTGATGATGATGATGTTGGCACTAACTTGTTATGTACTATCAGATTCTTGGGGAGGATGACTACCATGGAGTTTTATTGGTGTTATAGTAGACATGGTAGAGTTATAGATGGTTTTTTCTTGGGTGCCCATATTATTAGGATAGATATATAGGGAGTTATGGAGCTAGCATACTAGGCACCACTCAGGGCTTGATATTAACTTTATATTACATTATTGGGTGTATGAGCAAATCCATGTGATTTTACCTGTAGGAACTCTATGGACAAAATTTGGAGAGATGCTATAGAATGTAGGCTTATTTTAATAGAAGGAATATCTAATTGTTCCACATGTAGATAGGGTAGTACAAGATTTAGCACATTATAGATAGGTGTTCAGTGGGTTACAAATAGGGGATGTGATTTGGAGGCCTTATGTAGACTATCAAGCATGGCCTAGGTTAGTGGTGGAGATAGGAGATATGGCCTAAGAGATATGGGTACATGGACAATGACTAGACAACCTTGAGTTATTTTACTTTGATAGGGTCCATTAACATTTTGTATTATTATAAGATGTTCCCTTAAACTTGTGATTATATAGGTAGGAAGATACATATTTGGATTGATTTGCACCTGATACTATCATTATTTTTATAGGGCCACATGAGGAGCTTATAGTGAGTGACCTAGATAATGTTGGGTATACAATGATTATGTAGTTTGGTTTGTAGTTGAGATGGCAAGGAGATAGGAGAGAGTAGTTAGACCATGACATGGGGTGGTTATTAAGGAGGTGAGGGAGGTTGAGGAGGAGGCTCTATATGCACACATGAAGTATTAGGAGGCCCTAAATGTACACATGGAGGAGACACAATTCAAGGATGCCCCAAAGGTACACATGAAGGAGGGACCTTTACAAGATGACCCAACATATGATCATATAGATATAGCTTTAGTTATTACTAAAAGGGATAGTCTGAGGGCTGAGCTATAGGAGGCATAGGTATTCCATATTACATTATAAGATCATATTTATATATTACAAAAAGATCTAGATAAGATGAGGGGGTAACATGATTAGGCCATACAAGAGAGAGATAGATACAAGACAGAGCTAGAGTATATGAGATCTACTTTAGTAGAGAGACCAGCCCTAGACATTGTAGGATCTAGCATGACACCTTCTACAAATATGATACCACTCTAGTAGTATAGGGACTTACTTGTGAAGATGTCATATTATGAGAGGATAGTATAGAGGTATACCAATGTTCCTTAGTTTTCTTCATACATGGATATCCACCGTAGATCATAGATGACTCCTAGGGGTACTATTAGTTCAAGGAGTATAGCAGGCCAAGGAGGAGATGTTAAGGGAGGTGATAGCTTCCACTTCAATGGGATCAAGTTCACTGAGTAAAGTATATTATATGGGTTGAGAGCCCCCTTTGTATTCATATTATGACATTTGTATAGACCTTTGATACACACACACACACACACACACACACACACACACACACACACAGATTTAATGTTTATGGATGCATTATGTGTATTCATTTATGGATTTATTGATAGTTATTGCTATGTTATGATTTTATGGATTCATGGATGTGATGGTTTATAGATTTAGATGTTATGTGTTCTCATTTTGATTATTTTTATCATGTATGATATGGATGGATTATATATTATGGATGTGATGGATTATAAATTTAGATGTTATGTTGTTAATTTTGATCAGTGCTTATATATGTTGTGGATGTTTATAGATTTATGCAGATGTTATATATATTATGAGATGGTTTTATATTAATGGATTATGAGTTTGAACTATGCTAAATAATAATTATGGATTTTAGTGATTTATTGTTATGAAGTTATGGATTTTAGTGATTATAGATTATGGATTTGCTTGACATTGACTTGGACCATAACTAGGAAGAGAATCTTTCATGCACATGGCATATACTTCCTTAGCTAGATGATAAGAGATATTGACACAACCTTATTTAGCTTAGAGCTTCAACCTTGGTTTTTTATACTAGGATTGTTATACTTGTTGATGGGATGGGGGGGAATGTATTGATTTTAGAGATAAAATTCTCCACACCATATTTTTGAAATTAGGATTTATCTTTTAGGGATCAATTTTATGCTAGTAAATAGGCTAATCAATATGAGAAGCCTACAATTAGAAACACGATCGATGCAGGAAGATTTCTTGGGATATTACCTTTGATAATTTATTTTATTGCTTTGTTGCTTTTTTAGGGCTTTAAAATGACATAATTTAAAAATTGATCAATGCAAGAAGTTTTCTGCTTGGTAGCCATGCTTCAAGAGAGTGGTCTAAATTTTGATGTTATTGCATAGCTTTCTTTCAAGGGATCAGTCTATTATTTTGAATTTATATATTTGATTATAATTATCTTTCAAGGGATTAGTCTATTTATTTATTCCATTTTGATACTTTTACTTTTCATTGCTTAATTGATTTTGGATCCCAAAAATAATAATGTGATTTGACATAAAAAGGATCCCCTAGAATATTTTTCATGAATTAAAGACATGGGGTGGTTGTGTTATCATGGAATATTAGAGGCTCTAAAGGAATAAGGGAAATAATAATCTGGGGTTTCTTCCATAATAGGTGAAACTTATTCATGAGAAAAGGCTATGAATAGAGCCAAGGTATTCATATTCAAGGCTGGGCTTATAATGACTACCAGTTAACCACATAATTATCATATCGTTGTTTGGTATTTAGGATAAGGGAGATGATAGTAATTTATGATAAACTAACCAAGATGAGTCAAGATCTATTAACTATATAAACTACATATATGCAATGCATAAAGAGGTTCATGTTCTAGTTTACCATTAGGAGATGACAAATGATATGCCTTAGATCTGTACTTATGGGTTATGATGTATGGTTCAAGCCAATTAAGATCAAATTTACCTATTTTACTTCATTTCATATTAGTAATATGTTGATTTTATTTAAGTACAAGGTCTCCAATGTTAAATTCATGCTCTTTTACAAGTTGATTATATGCACATTTTAGTCATTATTGATATATATGAAGTTGATCAAGGACTATTACATGATGCTCATCTAAGAGTTTGAGCTAGGATAAATGTTCTTGATGAAAATATTCATCAAAAATGATGTCTTTAAGGGAAACATGAAGAGAAGGAATTTGGACTTCCAATAGAATTATAACTTCTGAACCATGGACTAAAAAGATAGTGTAGCACCTGTAGGGGTTTGAATACTAGTTTGATATGCCCATAAGGCAAAAAGGATATGAAGATGTCAATCCTTGCCAGCTTCATTAATAACTTTTTTTTAAAACTAAACAGGGGTAAAAATTTATTCAGAAACAAGAAAAGCCACAGTTACAAATTGTTTTCCTGATCCACCATGTGAATCAATTCCTGATACATACTAGCAGGGAGCATTCCCTGATCTGTAATATTCCAAGTAGGACCATTCTTCGATGCCCATTTGGCAAGATGATCAGCAACACCATTCCATTCCCAAGGAATGTGATTGAAGGAACTAGAATTGAAAGAAGTACGTAAATGCCTAATCTGGTGGACAATAACACTTAAATGCCAATTTGCTTTACCTGTAGGCCCATTATTCACCAAATTTATCACCACTTGCGAATCAGATTCATAGATAACCTCATAATATCCCTGTTAACAGTAGAACTTCATAGCCTCCAGAATCGCCATTGCTTCCATATGGTTATTTGTGTGACAGCCTTTATAAATCGAGAAGAAAACTTGATATTCCCAGAACAATCCTGAGTAATACCACCTATACCAGTCTCACCTGGGTTCCCCCTTGAGGAACCATCCATATTTATTTTAACTATGCCAGCTTCAGGGGAAGTCCATTGGCCTATTCTGTTGACAAGTCGCATCTTTGGACATCTCCCAGTCATCGATGTTCTACTCATCCCAGAATCCAAACTCGGGCTTAGGACCAATCCCAGGCATGTAAATAACCCAGCCGCTTCCAAGTCCAAGTCCGCGCCCCTCAAGTATTTAAACTGCAGAGTTTCCTGCATTGAATTCAGAATTTTTGTCCATAGCGAGCTTAGCTCGAGCTGCACGCCCCTAAAAACTCTCCTGTTTCATTCTAACCAAACATTCCATAAGATGAATGACGTGCCAATAGCCCAAGCACTTTGTAAGATGGAACTCCTTGCTAGAGCTTGTCCCAGTTTGTTCCAAAATTCAATCAATGAATGGACAGGGTGGCAGGGGATGCCCCAGGAAATCCACCATAGGTGCCAAACCTGTTTAACAAAGGGACATTGAAAGAATAAGTGCACACCTATTTCTTCACTATTATGACAGAGAACACAAATAGATGGCCCCTGAAAGCCACGTTTGCACAAATTGTCCCAGGTGAGGCATTTATTGTGTGTAAGGAGCCAAAGAAAAAAATTACATTTGGGCCAAGATGCCTGGTTCCACACCTTTTTCCCCCAAAAGAATTGATCTCCATTGAGAGTTTGGTGAATCAAAGTCATATACCCAGCAGAAACGAAATACTGTCCTGTTGTTTCTCCACCCTAGGCAAGAACATCACTTCCTTGTAAAGAATTGCATCCTCTGGACTCGAGGATTTGAGTTAATTCATGCTTCTCCTCTGTCGTACCTCCCAGTGGCCAATCGAAGGAGTTTTTCCATCTATAACCAATAGACAAACCAATGCTAACAGCTTCTTTATAATGCATCACCGTATTCCAGCCAGCAGCATGAAAGGAGTCAGCAAGCGTTTGCAAATGTGGATGTGAAACTAATATGGGTGGGGCTCCATCCCATGAATCTTCCCAGAAGAAGGCTTCGGTTCCACTATTACACACCCAAAAGAGGCTTTGCTTTACTAATTGTGCTCCAGCCTTAAGGGTGCCCCACACCATCGAGCCACTACCCTCAAGAGGAAGTCTGGATATATCCTGTGAAGCAATACCCAGAAAGTATTTCTCTGTCAAGATGCGGGCCCATAGGGAGGATTGGTTAGAGCACCACCTCCAATACAACTTGGCAGCTAAAGCTTGACTAGCCAAAACAGCCAACCGTAATCCAAGTCCTCCATCTTGCTTTGGTCTGCACACCGTTGCCCAGTTGATAAGACTCCATTTCATATTTTGAAGATTCCCACTCTAAAGAAACTTCCTAGAGAGGGCATCATATTCTTTTAGGAAGTATGTTGGAGCAACTTGCACCATGCTATGGTATATAGGTAACGCCTGTATGACAAATTGAAGGAGAATCACTCTACCAGCCATAGATAGCCATTGGTGAGTCCAATGACTAATTTTTTGTCTTAGCTTGTCCAACACATTTTGCCAAAAAAGCCTGGGCTGCCTTCCCACAACTATGGGAATACCCAAATAAGTCACTGGAAGTGTTTAAATCTAGAACCTCAGTATGGTAGCTATCCTTCTCTGGATAGCCTCAGGCGTATTGAAAAAGAAGATTGAGGATTTATGATCATTTATCTTTTGTCCAGAGTCCTGCAAATAATTATCCAATGTGAAGCGAAAAGCTTCCGCTTCCCTGATTCGAGCTCTACCAACTAAGATAGTATCATCAACGAATTAGAGGTGGGTCAAGGAGGATATATCTCTCCCCCATTTCTAGCCATGTAAAATATTTTGAGAGACCCGATCTTTGAAGAGCTGCCCTAGCCCCTCATCCATAATGATGAACAGATATGGTGAAAGTGGATCTCCTTGTCGAAGGCCTCTCGAGGCATTAAAAAGCTCAGAGGGAGCTCCATTTATAAGGACCGAGAAGGAAGGCGTAGAAATGCAGCTGAGCACCCATCTAATCCAATCTTGATTAAAGCCAAATGCTGAGAGAATTTTGCTCAAGAATCTCCAGCTCACTCTGTCATAGGCTTTGGCAAGGTCAAGCTTAATGAACATTTCCCTCTCCTGTGAAATACTCATAGAATGAATGGCCTCTGAGGCAATCACCACCCCATCTAATATTTGTTTTCTTGCAACAAAACCACCTTGCTCCTTCAAAATAAGACAAGGGAGGAGTCCTTTCACCCTTTGTGCAATAAGTTTAGAAATGATTTTGTAGATCACATTACACAGTGCAATAGGCCTATACATGGCCAACTTATCAGCCTGCTCCTTTTTCAGAATAAGAGCAAGGAAAGTAGCATTCAAGGCTCTAAGCATTTCCTTACTGGAGTAAGATTCCTAAATCACTTCCATCAAATCTCGCTTAATGATATCCCAAAAGTCTTGGAAGAATTCTGCCAGAAATCCATTTGGCCTAGGGGCTTTGCCTCTCTTCATACTAAAAATTGCGTCCTCCACTTCAGCCATAGAAACTGGTCGCATAAGCCTCTCATTCATATCTTCATTCACTAATGTAGGAATGCAATCTAAAATAGTATTTTTTGCCCCACCATCAGGTACTGGGTCGCTGGTGAAAAGTTTAGGAAAGTACCAAATAGCTTCCCTGTTAATAGCATGGGAAGAGGTTAGGCAAGTCCCATCCTGAGTAACAAGAGAGGTAATAAAATTCTTGTTACGACGAGCTTGAACTGAGTGATGGAAAAAAGCCGTGTTCTTGTCTCCCTCCTGTAGCCAATCAATGCGGGCTTTCTATTTCCAATATATTTCTTCACGAAGTTCCCATTCTGCTACGTCATTTGTAGCTCTAGCTTCTTCCAAACGAAGGTTGTCTGAAAGTCCATCCTCCCTTATCTTCCTAGTTATTTCATTTATCTGATCTTGTGCCTTCTTCTTCCTACAGGTTAAGTTTCCAAAGCAAGTTCTATTCCAAATCTGTAGCTTTCTTTTAACATATTGGAGTTTTTTAAGAAAAGAATACATCGCTGTCCCATATGCAGGGCTCCCTTGCCTCCACCATTGGCCGATACAGTCATGAAGAGTTGGATCTCTAAGCCACATCAACTAAAATTTGAATGGTGGCTTTTTGGGAGCCCCAATATAACCAATGGATAGCTTAATAGGCTAGTGGTCAGATCCTCTCCAATCCAAGATTTCAGAGGTGATTGACATAGCACTAGACTGCCAAAAGCAAGAAACTAAAAATCTATCAAGGTGTTTAGAGATGGCAGCGTTACCTGATCTTCTGTTGCACCAGGTGAAGCATCCATTCAAAGGTCTAACATCAGAGAGGTGGACTTTAACATTGTGGTGAAAGCATTCTGAAGAAGGCCCTAGCCAGTTTAATCCTCCTCTTTTCTCTTCCAGACTCAACACCACATTAAAGTCCCCTACAACTATCCACGACAGAAATGGAAAGCATGTTCGAATGTAGCGGATATGTTCCCAGAGCTACAATTGTCCCTCCATATCCACAGGTGCATACACTATGGTGATCAAGCACAATTCACCAGTTTCAAAAGAGGATGCCACCACAGACAAAGCTAAAATACTGGCAATCTAGTGCATGGGTAGAATTTTCCTTGGGTCCCATCCCATAGCTATGCCTCCTGAGCTACCCCAAGCACCTAAACATTGCCACTGTCCTGTTGGCCAAATATTTGGCGTATAGGCAAAAAGTGAGTCTACCGATAATTTAGTCTCCTGAATACATAAAATATTTAGAGTATGTTTCCACACCAAGCTTCTTATAGCTTTTTGTCTAGGGGAGCTATTTAGACCCCTTACATTCCATGATAAGACAATCATTGATTGGATTGGGGGAAATGCTCATCCAAGGTTTTAACAACCCCAGCCTCCACCAGCAAATCACCTATAATTTTAAGTTTGTCTTGATCCTTTCTATGCCCACCTTTGGACGGAGCTATCGAGGTAGCCTTTTTGAATTGTTTTTGCACTAATCCAAGTGCCAGAGCAGATCCTTTTTCCTTCTTTCCAGCATCTCCTTCCTTGACCACATCAACCCATCTACCTTCTTTCTCTTTCCCCTCACAAGAAGCCTCTGTCATTCCTTCCTCATGTCTCAAAGCATTATCAAAAGGTGCCTAGATCATCATTTCTTGCCCTTCGTGGAGATCAATGAATTGCTTAGAATGCTCCATATCCTCCCCCTGTGCGTCCATCAGAATACCATCTTTGATAGCCATGCAGTCAAGGGCATCAAATCTATTAAACCCCAAGTCCACCTACCTATTTGCATTCCCTCATTTCCGTCCATGACCTCTCACTCACCTTCGAACTGGCATGAAGCCATCCTGCCCAGCCTAAGTTTGGTCATCTGCCCCCTACACTAGGCTCGCATTATTTGAACCTTCCCCCTTACCCAACCTGTCTAGTTGATTTTTCCCATTTTTTGGTAGGACCGGATGCCAACTCTCTTTTCCAGCATAAGCTGTGTTTGGCACTAAAGATCAAGTCCACTTCCTTTGTCTTTGACAGCCTAAGGACATTGACGATGCAAATGTTCATATACATGGCAAATTCTACACCTGAAGGGAATGGCTTCATAATCAATCTGTTGAATCCATGATAGGGACCCCATGCAAATATCTATAGAGTTTGGTAGTGGGTTATTCAAATCCATATCTACGCAAATATGAGCATAAGATATCACCTTCTTGTCCAATGATTGATGTGCAATAGCTGCTGGTGTTCCCAACATAGCCACTATTTGCCTGAGTATATCCTCTCTCCAAAATTCTAGCGGAAGCTGAGGAAGATGAACCCAGAATGGAACACATGCTGGGAGCTCATCAGTATAATTGAAACCCACATGCCAGGGTTTAAGAAATAATCCCACACGCTCATAGAAGTATGGGCCTCCTTCAAAAATATGATTTTGATCCGCCACAGAAGAAAAACTTACCAGAAAGTAGCTACTCCCTGCCAACATGATATCAAAATCCCCTTCAATGACCCAGGAGCAACGAATCCAAGCTTCCAAAGCCGCCATAGGGATTCTAATACCCAAAAATTTGCAAATAAGGGTATGTGAAGATAGATATTCAACATCTTCCTGGACTGCCTCTTGGGGTATAATTAGAACTGGTCTATCCTGGCTCCTCAATAAGCATCCATTAACCTTGCTTATTTTAGTCCGTTCACTTGAATAGAAATCAGTTTGAGCCGTCGAACTTGCCCCAGGCGTCACTCCTTCCCTCATGGGGCCTGTCATCAGGCTGCCACTTCCACATTCGCGCACAACCATCATTCCCCCATCTTTCATGATCAACATTCAAATACTCGTTATTGGTTTTAAAAATCAAAAGGAGGATCAAAAAAAGCTTCATTAATAACTTTAGTTAAGATTTTCAATAGAGTTTTATTAGATAATTTTTCTTGACCATTAGCCTAAGGATAATAAGGTGAGGAAAAACTCAATTTGATTTTAAATGAATAACATAGTGCCTAGACTTTCTTATTCTTAAAAGATTTTCCATTATCTATTATAATTTTATATGGAACTCCAAAATGATAAATAATGTGCTATTAGATAAACTCTATAATTTTTTTTCCTTAGTCGAGATAAGTTTCATAGCTTCTACTCACTTGGTGAAGTATTTTATGGTGGTAATAGTAAATATATGAAACTAAGAGGATTTAGGATTGATTTTACGTATAAGATCGATCCCCACTAGGTGAATGGCTAGAAGTCCCTTGCTACCTACAAAGCTTTACTAGGGACATGAGATAAGTTGACATTTTATGCACCTCATAACATAGGCACAATAATATCAATTTAGGGAGGGCCAATAGTAACCTAGATGTAAGATACTTTTAGTAATTTCATGGACATTAAAATGTCCACCACATGACCCATCATGGAATTATTGGATGGCTAAGGTAGCTTCATGTTTTTGGAGATAACAAAGAAGAATGCCATCAAAACCATGCTTATAAAAAACATCCCCCAAGATGATATAATGAGTCATTTTATATTGGAAGACATTCTTGACATGTTTGGATAAATTAGGAGGAGATAATCCTATAGAAAAATAATTAAATATTTGTGCATATCATGGCTTCTCTAGGTTTTCCTCAATATTACCGATGGATGAAAAATTAGTCCTTGTGTAGGAAGGTTGATTAACTTGATGGATAGGGACAAATAATTTGGACTCCTGATATGAGGATGGGATAAAATAAGAAAGAGATGCCATAGTGTCATCTAACTTATTCATTAATTTAGGGGTAGCTTGGATGGCATAACATTCAAATGAGGATAAAAGTTGATTAGCTAATGTCTTATATCATTCTTACATTGATATAAACCATTTATTTGATTGACCACTATCTAAAAATCACCATAGATATTAATTTACTTGACTCCTAATGCAAGGGCAGTTTGGAGTCCTATAATCAATGCTTCATACTCAGCCATATTATTGGTGTAATTGAAATATAACTTAAAAGATAAATGCATGGGAATACCTTGAGGGGGTATTAATATAATTCTTACACTACCTCCTCACTCACATTTAGACCCATCAAATAATAGAGGCATTTGATATTCTGGGACTAATTTGGAAGTGGAAGCGATAGATTGATCAAGTAATTCACAATTGATTAGTTAATTATCACTAAGAGGTGCTTCAGCTAGCTGATCAACAATAATCTACCCTTAAACATATATATGGTGGAGAAATTATATATCTAACTCAGCTAGAAGCATAATCCATCTAGCCATTTGTTGATTCTAGTAAGGCTTAGAATGCATGAACTTAAGTGGATCAATACTCATAATTACGTATGTCTTATGGTTATGTAGGTAATGATGAATTTTAGAGGATAAAAAGACCAATGCCAGGCATATTTTTTTGGTATATAAATAATGTGTTTCATATTCTACGAGGGTATGACTTATATAATAAATAGCTTGCTCTTTGTGATGCTCATCTCAATGGGCAAGCATAACACCTAGAGCATGATCTGTAGCTGAGATATAAAGGAAGAAAAGATACACTTCCTTATGTGTAATGAGGATAGGAGGTGATGAAAGATAATATTTAAGTGTGCTAAAGGATTCTTAACAATTAGAATCCCATATGAAGTGACTATCCTTCTTTAATAGATGGTGGAAATGTTGACATCGATAAAAAATCTAGGAAATTAAATGATGAATAGACTAGAGCTTGCCTTGTAAACTGTAAAGTTGCTTAAGGTTAGATTGAGAAAGCATTTCTAAAATATCCTTTATTTTAGTGAGATCTTCTATTCTATGAAAAGAAATAATGAAACCCAGGAGTTTACCCTTTAATATGTCAAAAATGTACTTTTTTGGATTTAGATGCACATGATACTGGAGTAGATGATCAAAAATAATCTTAAGTATAGATAGATGATCTTTATAGAATTTTGACTTCCAAAGGAGTTCATCTACATAGTCTAACAATTTTATGGATTATGTCATGAAATATATAAGTCATGGTTGATAGGTGGTTCCCACATTCTTTAGGCCAAAAGGCATAACATAGTAGTAGAAGGTCCCCCAAGGAGTAATAAATCTAGTTTTATATTGTTCTTTTGGTCTAATAAGTATTTGATTATAACTAGAGAAACCATCCATAAGGGATAAAATTTCATGGCCAACTATCAAATCCACTAATTGGTCAATGTTAGGGAGATCAAAATTATCTTTCAGATAGGCAAGATTTAAATCATGGAAGTCAATACAAATACAAAGTCCCCTTGTAGGCTTGATGACTAGAATGATGTTGGACATCCACTGAGGTTAATCAATGTGTTGAATAAAGTTACTAGATAAAAGGCATTGTAGTTCCTCTTTTACTAGGAGTGTGACATGAGGATGCATTTTTTAGATTTTTTAATTTACCAACTTAGCATCAAGAAAGGTAATGATGTTATGGATAATGATTGAGGGATCAATATTAGGCATATCGGTATAAGACTAGGCAAAGGCCTTACTACAGTCTGATAGAAAAGTGGTAAAATCTTGGTTTTTTTGTGGATCTAAGGATTTACTAATTTTAATAATCCCTAGGGTTTCTTGAGACCTGATAGTGCTATCACTATTGGCTTCATTTAATAAGCTAGACATGTAAGATGGAAGGAAATTATGTAGATAAGATTTTTTAGTGCCCAAATGAGTCAAAATAGATTCATCATCTTGACACTAAAGAATTATAATGGTTGGTGTATCATGTCCTATTAAGTTAGGATATGCTAAGGGGATGGTTTAGACCTCACCACTATAGTGAAACACAAGGGGATATGTGTAAATAGAATTGACTCAAAAAAAGAGATGGATATGGTATCCATAGTTGAGGAAGAGGTGTCAGATGAGAAATATGGTTCTTCTTCTTCCAAATATGGTAAAAGAATAGGTTTGTGGGTAGTTAGAATCTTTCTTAAAACCTAAGCAATGCTTTTCATGTGGTTTTTTGAAATCTCCTAATGTGACATCATGGGACCCTACTCATATCTACCCATGCCAAAACATTTCTAGGCATAATGATAAAGATAGGTTTGAACAAAATGGGGATTTCTAATAAAGGAGAAATTAGATGTAAAGGGTTTAGTAAAAGTACTATCATTAGATTCTAAGGTATATTGATTGATCCCACCATATATTAAGTGAGTACATAAGAAAGGTGGTCCAAAAGGAATGAGCTCACCTAGGCTAGGTGAATACATGGGTTGCTTATCAGGATGACCATATTCTCCAGGAGTGGGTAAGGTGTTAAGGGTTAATAACTGGTATTTTCCCATCAAAAGCTATTATATCAGGGAGTCAATCAACTCTAGAGTAGGTAATTTTGAAGCAGGGATAGTCATACTATTTGAGGCTTGATTAGAAGATGAAAACGAAATTATATCAAGCAAGGGTATTATGACGTCACTTAGCCAAAAGGTGAAGTTACATGATTTAAAGGGATGAGGGTCAGTAGGCATGATGTGTACCTAGCCTTCATGTTCATATTTAATGCATCGATGGACTATGGAGGGTACAAATCACATCATTCAAATCTATGAACATCTTAATAAAATGTTGTATTAGAACGTTCCTTCTATAGCGTAAAAGAGATCATGGAGAGTGTGAGAACCAATGAAAATGAGAATGATTAATATTCCTATTGTGGATGTTACTATGTCATTAAATGTATGAAGAATTGCTAAGGATTAGGAAATAATATTTTATATTAGTTGTAACTATTAGAAAGCATGTGAAGAAATAATATTAATATTAGGCCCATTATCAACCATAATTATTTTAATTCATGCTTGATTTATTTGAGATGTGATGAAAAGTGGGGGATCTTGATCTTTGAGTGATAAAAGAGCAACCTTAAAATCAGTAAAACTAATAGTTGAGATCATTTGAAGGGCTCTTACAAAAGATAACAAAGGTTGAGGTTCATCTATTTGGACCTTAATAGTTTAGAGAGATTCTATCATTAACTATCGATGTTGTGGATAATTTTCAATAAGCTCATATAATGACATATTTACAGGCATTTGGTGGAGTTATTTTAATATGGATATTTGTACCAACTCTTTAGATTTGGTTGGGTAGTTCCTGTAATAAAAACTTTAGGATTTTATTTGGAAGGTTTAGGTGTAGAGGATCCTATAATTAAAACCTTAGCTTTATTAAGATTTTTCTTTCAAAATGGGTGGTTACATGGATGACATCAATATATAAAAAAGGTTGATCTGAAGAGGCTATTGACTCCTCATCACTTACATGACTATAAATATTATGGATAGGTGGAATGGGTTAAATAGTGACCTTTTTCTTAGGAGTTTGATCTTCTAGATCATCAATTAAGAGGTCATCATCTTGGACTAACTGTAGGTTTGATAAGGGCTTTGCAATTTTTTGTATCACGTCTAAGTACTCTATGATATGCACATATTTCCAAATTTCTATACCAAGTAGGTCTTTGAGGATGAAGGTTAACAAACCTTATAGGTGGTATCATAATGAGGGATGTATACAATAATTATTTCAAGATTATATTATAAGATCCTTTCAAAGGGTCATATTATGGTTTTACAGGGGTTTTGATAATAGGCTTTTTTGACAAAGTATTACTCATTTGGTTTTATCTCATAGAATTTATAGAAGGGATAGATTTAAGATATTTTCCTTTATATTTATCTAATGTTCCATTAATAGAGGAAGGTGGATATTGATATTGAGTTTTACTTAATAATGGAGGGGGATTTTGTATTTTCCATGTGTTTGAGTAAAATCACCAATGATTAGGGTAGTTACTCTAGAATATGGATAAGGCCCTAAAATAGATGATGGAGATGATATAAAAGAGGTAGGCCCTTTATTTTTTCATGTGTTGAGCAAAGAGGGGGTCATCAGACCAAGGTTTTTGTCATTTTATGTTTGAGAAAGAATAACTCTAACTTGAGGATGATCTAAGGCTTTGTTTGGTGGAATACCGAGACAATTATCCAAGCTATCAATGATAGGAGAATTACCCTTTCCTTTAGTATTTTAGGATAAGGAGGTGCTATGGTAGAAGATGGTTTTGAAGTTCAAGGTTTTGGGAAAAAGGATAAGATCTCATTATATGTTTACCATGAAAAGGTTCACCAGGGATCAAAGGGGTGGGATGTCCAACTCTAGAAGTATCAAGATGTTTATCTATGACATCTGAAGGAGTAATTTCATTTTCCTTTTTAGGAGATTTGCTTTGAGAAGGTGAAGGGGATGGTTCACGTGAATGATCCCATGTAATAAGATCAATGAGCTCTATGGGGATTTTGAGACTAGTTTTAATGACCTCATTTTGACTCATATAAAAATCATCTCTCATAAGGAGATCTAAGACCGAAGGTTTCTCAAGAACTTATTTAGGTAATAACAGGTCATGGATTGTATTAATCATGTGGGTGACTTGATTTTTCATTTCTCTAGGGTTATCTTGGACTATGTTTAATGTAGATGGATGGTTTGGAAATGGTTGTTTAAAAATATCTAAAGATTGGTTAGGAGGAACATTTGGATTATCTAATTGTAGATCCCATTTATCAATAAGGTTTCATACTAGCCATTTGAAATATTAGCATCATTTTATTTCATGTCCTATTATGTTTTGATAAGCACAAAAATCATCTTCTTTAGACTAATTTCATTTAGGAAATGTATCATCGACAGGTCTAATCAGAGGGAGTTTAATAACATTTTATTGTAGGAGTTTATCTAATACTAAAGTATAAGGCTCTCCAATAGGGATATATTTATTAGGGGGGAAATGAGTAAGGCCCCTAGGTTATTGCATTTGAGAAGGGAAAGACCCCAATTGGTTGGATGTTAAAGGCAAATAACTTTTTATAGTAACTATATTTGATTCCCCTTTTGGTTTAGTGTTATTGTTATTGCTTTTGGAGAGGTTATTACACAACTTAACTTTCCCCTCTTTAATACCACATAGTTCAAGCTTATGGGCAATAGTATAGGCTTCATCAAAAAGTCTTAAAAGTTTGATTTTGTAACATGGATGATATATTTTTTTCACAATAACATGAAAAAAATTTAATTAATTTTATTTGTGGTAAGGAAAAGGTTAGTTGGTTAATTAAGTTATGCCATTGAGCCACAAAGTCTAATATGGATTCATCATCAAACTGTATATAATAGTATAAAATTCCATGATAATCACTTTTTGAGAAATAATGATCGAGAAGTGTTCCAAAAAAATTTGGGCCAATTACCCAAAAGAAAAGAGAGAATGTTGGGGAATCGAATTGTACCAATCTAATGTAGGACCTACTAATGATATGGGAAATTTTCTAAGTAGGAGGGCATCATCATGTGATATAAGATAACATGCATGTTGAAAGGATTTAATTTATTTCTAGGGATCTTCTTTATTTTTGAATTTAGTAAACTTAGGAAGCTTCCATTACGAGGGATATGGTTGGATACGGATAGAGGGATGGATTGGCTCATTACAAAATCACTCATATGTGAAAATTGTAATATGTCTAGAGGTGGAGGCTTAAAAACTATCCATCTTATTCATAAGGATTTTTAGGAGGTCTATCTAAGTATTATTACAAGGCACTCTTCTTAAAACATTTTCCTAAATGGATTGATAACTAGGTAAAGATGTAGACATAGGCTATGAGGAAAGGTTTCTTGTTGTAGTAGATATAATCGGTTGAGATGCCACTACGTATTATGGGACTTGTATTCAAATATTTTTATATGGTAAGGATTTTAAGTAAGTGATTATTTCTAATTGTGATGAAGCCACATATTGGTTGGCTAAGGAGATATACTACTTGAAAGGTTAGGTATAAGGGATTTGTTGTGTGTGAGGGATTTGCTATGTGTGAGGTATTTTTTGTGAAATTTATGATAAAGTCATTCTAATGGGTGGGAGACTTGTAGTAATTGACACCACTAATGTTTGAGGAGGTATAGTGGATATAGGCTAAGTGGTATTTTGAATCTGAGTAACGAGTGTTGGAGAACTAGTAGATACTATGAATGGTTAGTTCTCTAAAGGTTGCATTATCTAAGAATTAGATCCAAATGGAAGATATTTATTGTAAAATGTTACCATGGTCATGTTAAATTATCCAGTTCTCTCAATTCCCTTGAAAGGCATCACATACATATATAGAGAGCCTTGGGTATGGGAGGAAGTAGAAATATGAATTGCTCGACTATTAAGATAGTAATTAAGAGCAATGGGGTTATTTTATATTATTTCCACAAAGGAAGAATCTATTTGAGTATAATATTGTGGGAAAATAATATTCTCAAAGGACCCAAGGGAAGAGGTAGGATTAGGTGTGCATTCCATAAGAGAGGCTGTAACACCCTCCTTAGATTCTTTCTTTGACTTTTTCCTAGTTAAATCCATGAGATAAAAAAATAAAAGAAAAAATAAAATAAACAACTAAAAAAAATTCTTTTTGAATGATCTCATTTTAATTATGGATGAAAAACACACAAAAAAATTCATTCCAAATTTTTTTTAATCTATTTTAACTTTAAGATGTGAGAAAAAATGAAAAAGGATAATGAGGGTCCTAAGAAATGGTAATCTAAAGATGGTTTTAGGTATTTTTATTTTGGTGATAAAAGGAAATATATGTTGGTATCGATAAGTGGCTTGATACTTGGGGCTTTCTCCCCTCATGTCATAATCCCATATCTAGTGCGAGTACTTAGCCAAAATATACCAATGGTCCAGAGATTATACTCAGCTAGAGAATTGAGTTGGTTCTCTCCTTGGTGGTGGAATCTAAGTGCGATCATCAAAGAAAGGTTACCACAAGGTGATGAAATCCCCATCGGTTTCCTTATGTCAAGTGTTAATATAGGTTTATTATCATAGTGATTTGGCTTATGTGTGGATAACGTGATGACTATGATAGATTTTTTCCTAGATTATTCTGTGTGAAAGAATCTAAACAAAAAAGATGAATGCAATTTATTTTAACTTTTTAAGAAAAGGAAATAAAATGCAGTCTTAATGTTATCTTTAGATGAATGCACACAAATAAAGGGAAAGAGATAAAATTAGATTATTTAGAATTTAACAAATAAAAATGAAACTTATAGTCCCACTGGGCATGCCAAAATATTTTAGTATTTTTTTTGCTTTTTCAATGTGGACTAGTTAACTACTAAAAACAAAGTAAATTTAGGGTTTAGAGTTATTCGGTAATGAAGGTTGGTTTTAGACCATTGATAAAGATTTTTGGGAACTCCTCTTTGACTAGGGAGGAATGAACTATAATTCATCACACTTAAACAAAAAATTAGATTAATAGGAAGATGAGTGGACTTCCTAGTAAGAAACCAGTCCCAAGAAGCAATATGCTTCCTTAAATAGATGTCAACCCACATTTAACATTCAATTTTATAAATAAACATGAAATTATAAAGATATATCTAGATAAATAGGTAATTACAAATATAATTAATCAATAACAAGGTTTATGTGATTAAAGTAAGCATCCCAAAATTCTGCAGCCACATCAACATCCTCTTGGATTACAGCCAATTGTTCATTAATGTATTCAAAATTATGTATAAAAGCCAAAATAAAAATTCCTAGCTCAAATGTAATATTACTATGACAAAAAAATAGAGGTTCAGGGACTATGGTAAGATCAAAGATGCTAACATAATTATGTACTAATCTAGGCAAGGTCATCTACATGAAAAGATAGATTTTTAGCTAACCAGAATGCAGATTTAATAGATAATAAAGATGTAAAAATAGATTGTTTAAGACTATTTTTATAGTTTAATAGGGATCGATGATGATCCTATAGGATTGACATCAATTCATATTAATCTATTTTGATTTTGTGTAAAAGTGTTGAATTATAAAATAGACTATAATGATAGCTTAGAAAATTGATAAAATAATCAAAACAAAATGTAAATAAAAACATAGGGATGTAAAAGATAAATAAAACTTAAATATTAAAATAATATTGACCTTATATGGTTGAATATGTGTAGATAAAGAGATATCAAAAAAAGGTACATGTCCTTCAAAAGCCACTCGATAGTGTCACCAATCAAGTGTTCTTCAAATTGACAAGGTGTTGGTAATGTTTATACATAGATTCAAGACTAGTTTAGACATAATTTTATGACCAAAATTGGTTTCCTTACTTTCACATTCCCTTATCCTAATAAATGGAGTTTTTAAATATATTTATGGATCGATGTTGATCTGGGAGAATCAATGTTGATTATGGAGGATCAATGTCTATTATCCTGATTTGGTAAAAAGTTGGCTAGGGCTGTTTTAAACCACATGCCAAACAAAGTGAATGAAACACTAAGTTATTTCACATGTTTTCGATGAGGGTAGGTGGTTAAGAAGATGGTTGGGAGGTTGGGTAAATTTCATTTTTATTTGTTTTTGGGATTTTTATTGTTAAGGATGGTAGAAATAGGGTTATTTACTATTTAACATGGTAATTAAATTTAGTTAGCCTATGTGGTAAAAGTGAAAGGGGTTAGGTGAACGTAATTATTTTAAATAATTATGAATGAGGGCCATTATTTTATGAATAACATAATAATGTGATGGCGCATCAAGTTAATACACAAGGGTGTATAAAACTAGCATCGACACATTGATCTACTATGAAGATTGGGTACTTGCATGAGAAAATAAGTAGCACTAAAAGATTTTTTTTATTATCCTTTTCTAATCTACTGGCTTACCACACCCCAATGGACCTCAATTCTATTGTGAGACCGACTATGGAGATTGAGCTTTTACTATAAGAAGGAGATGTGCTTTTAATCCTATCGTTTAGTTTGATATGACTTTTAAGAATATTTTTTATTTTTATATCATTGCCTTTTGCAAAATAATTTGGCTTTTAAATTTTTATGGATATTGAAGATTCCTCCTTCATATGGATTTGGAATGACTAGTCATGAAATATGTATTGATACATATGAATGAGCATTCAACTAATGCTAAAGGAAGATAATTAACCAAAGACAAAGATTGACTAGGACACTTAAAGCTTAAAAATGAACTAGCATGTGATCTCAAGTCTCAACTACGTATATGCTTAGTTTGTGAAAAAGGAAGAAGAGAAAAAGTAGATCCAAAGGTGGATTGGTGAAAGGAAAGTATAATGAGATGAATTAGTTTGTAACTAATCACATGGTAAAAGGAGGCAAGAACCAAAGTGAATAGGATTTATATAACCAAGTCACAATGATAATTATCTATGAAAACTAGAGATAAAAAAGAAAAAAATCATGAAGGCAAGAAGGGAGTTTTGAGAAAAACACAAGAAATAAATATAAGATAATGATTAATAAAGATAATCATATGCAAATATAAATGAGAATATAATCAAGATATGGTACAAAAGGTAAAGAATTAATATATAAGAAAAATATGAATTTGACATAGCATCAAATGATATAAAAAATAGATAAAAATGAAATTAGAGCACATGTCCAATTAAAATGTAAATGTAAAGGAACCATGCATGTGCTCATAAGTATTGATTAATATTCCCATACATGTTATCCAATACATTGGATAAATATATATGAATATGGATACGAACTACTCCTAATGTCTCGTCAATATTTAATGAAAACTAGGAAAAGGATTCTCTTCTAATATCCTCAACTAAAAAAGTAAGAATACTTGATGGATCGTATTGAGGAGGGAAATCAGTCAAGGGATTCTTGGGAGAATTCATGGGAATGGGATCTATGGGATATGAAAAAATCACCAGTGGAGAAGGATCCACGGGTGAGGGACTCATCAATGGAAAAGGATCCACAGGTGAGGGAAGGTCCACATGTGAAGGAATCATGGGTGGAGGCACAAAATGTGATGAAGGGACCATAAGAGGGGATGTAACCACTATAGGTGGATCCATGGGAGAAGAAGGAGAAGACTTATTATGGGTATGACCTATGAGAGGAATGAAAGAAGATCTAAGAATAGTTATAAGATGATTTTTAAGGTGTTTTTGAAGGATGTGGTAACAATCAGTGTTGTAGGTGACACATTAGTTTCAGAGAAAATACACCTTACCATACTTAGGTATATATTCAATTATAACCTTTGGGCAAGGCATATATTTATCTTGGGAAAGATAAGGACACACTATATCAATATACTATCTCAACTTGTGACAATGTGTACAACAATAATTATTTGTCCGATAGAATCATTAGATACACTTTTGAGAGATCTTAGGAGAAGTACTCATAAAAAGAGGTGTAATAAGAGTGGAAGAATATAGAGAAAACTCATTGGCCCATTTAGTGGGAAATGAAGCCATAGTAGTCAATGGAAGTAAACCATCACCAAGGGAAGGTGGTGATGGAGGAGGAATGGAACTAAAATCAATAGAAGGATAAATGGGATGAGAAGCAAGGGTAGGCTTAGAAAGACTAGGAGTAAGAATAGGCTCAATTATAGTAGGAGAAAGAATGTTCTCTACTATAGTGGGAGTGGGAATGGGCTCTGATAAGGGATATACTAAGTAAAGAGTGAATGCTAACTTTTGGTCAGGAATATGGGAATGTCATCACAAAGAGGCTTGCAAGAATGAGGCTATAAGGAAGCAAGAATATATGAGATGAGGTGAGGTGAGAGATTGGAAGTACTAATATTTAGGTTTTTCTCATTGGGCTCATCATCATTAGAATCTAAGAGGTTAGGGGGAATTTTATTGATGATTTTGTGATGCCCATTGTAACCTTTGGTTGAATTAATGGTAAAATGAAAACATTGAGACTCATAAAACTGAACATTGGGCAAAGGTTTAAGAGTAGGAATATTAAGGAAACCATGGTCTTGGAATTGCTCAAAATTCCAAGGGTTAGTGTCACCCTAAATCCTATAAATGGTTCCATTATGAGGGAATTTAATGCAATAACATGTGGAAGAAGTGACAAGTCTCATACAATGAGTCCATGACCTACCAAGAAAGATGTTATAAGAAATGGGAAAGTTAAAGATCATCACATTCATAAAAATAGTGATAAGTGGGATAATAATGGAAATCCATAGATAACCTAGAAGAGGAATTTTCCTTTTATCATATCCTTGGTAGGTGCTATGTGTATTCTTGAGATTTCATTCTAAATATCCAAGGATCTTAATGAATTTATGAGAGGTAACCTATGTGTCGAAACCCTCATCAATCAATTCATGCTTAACTTGGATATCAACTATTTGAAAACTAATGAATAAGGGATGATCATCTACATAAAGAAAAATCTCATTAGGAATCATAAATTCTAAAGTAAATTTTAAGGAAAGAGAAGTGTCCATAGTTTCATCAACATTGATAGACATCTCTTCACATTACTGTAATATACTTTCCTTAGATCCAGATAAGGTTGCCTCTCATCCTACTAGGGGAGGATGAGGGAGAATAATCTCAAATAATAGTTTTATAATATAGTTTATATGACGTGGAGAAGTCCTCATAAGCTCAAGGAACAAAATTTGGGATAGGAGATTAGTGAGCTTTATGATTGGATCCCACTCATCATAACACATAAGAAGGTTGTTTGATATAGGTGCATAATGATTAAGGAGGTCCTTAGAAGGAGGAGCCAAAGAGAATTATAATTTATGTCAGTAATAAGGAAAAGTCTTGGAACAAGTTTGTAAATCATGTTGTGATGATGAAGTAGCTGGTTCAAGTTGATTTTGAGAATTTGTATAAGAAGTGTTAGGGGAAATTTTAGCATCATTAGTGTTGTAAGATGAAGGAATAATGGTACAAATAGAAACTAAAGTGTTATCCAAGGGAGAATCATAAATTGGATCATAAAAAGTAATAAGGTCATCTTACCCCAACTCATTTATATGAATTGGAGAAGAATCTTGGATAACATGATATATTCTAGATGAAGTAGGAGTGTAGATAGGTCGGGAATCAATAAAATCAACCACCCTTCACATATTAGTCATGTTAACCACATTCTCTTTTAAATTAGGTTCAATAAGACATTATTAGTGGAAGGGGTGGATTTGTCTTGATTGTCTTGGATAGGTTGATGATTAGGAAGAGGGTCTTTGTGGATAGCCAATGAACATTGGCTTAGTTTAAGGCTTGATTTTTATCATGTGATTTATAATCCTTAATATTAATTTCATAAGTTTTTTATGCATTCAAATGATAGAATCATTATCAAAATTAGGACCAAGAATAAATTCCATAGCTAAATTACAAAGTTGTTTATAGGTCTCATGATAATGACCCCAATTAGCATGAAACCAATAAAACTTGTTAGGATCATACCAGGATTTCATATGATGGTTAGGGTCAAGTTCTAATGGAAGAGGCCTAGGTAGACACTTAAGTAATTCAATTAAGGATAGAGGTTTATGAACATTAATGTTGTTTGGTGAAGATAAGTGAGGATTGATATATTGTTGAGAAGGGGTAAGAATGACATATTGAATATTGTGAATGGTGTCATAAGAATATATAACACCATCATTGGTAACATTTCAATTTTTATTATTAAGTAAAAGATGAGGACCTGTAAAAGGTTGGGGTGGCTCAAATTTACACATAAGGAAATCTTGTTATCTAGCTTGGTCAATAACATCTTCTAATGTACATGGAGAGAGAGAGTGTGCACCCAATATTTAAGATTAAGAAAAAGGGAATTGGTAATTTAGCTAATTGGGGTAATTATCATGAAAACAAAGGTGGAAAATTGATCACCTAATTAAGCTATGTGATATATTCTAAGCATGCAATAAAAATGAAGAGAAAGTGTGAATTAACTACTAGCATATAAGGTTAATTCCAAATTTGAAACAAGGTACAATGTTGATATAGTCAACAATGTATGTAAAAAATATAGAATAGGGATGAACCTATATTGTGAAAGTAAGGTCTAAAAATTAATAAGGTTAGTAGAGTCAACCTAGTTATCTAAATATCACACAGAACACTAAACGGGGTCAATAGTGTCAATCCAATTGATTGTACAGGGGTAGTTTTCAAGACTACAAAATGTAAAAGAAAAGACTGTAAAGAAAGAGATAGAGAGATAAAAAGGAACCTTGATGGACTAGAGATGTAGAGAATGAATATTTTTATTCAAAAACCTTGATATATGCTTAAATATTCTACTAACTAGATCAATTAGGTTAATCAAGCTTTGTAGAAACAAATTGTTGAGTATTTGGAATGTACATAGTCAACTGGGTCAACCTAGTATTCTAGACTCGATGTTTGAAAGTCTAAAAACTTGTACTTGTGAACATAGGATTACAACAGGGGGAGATTAATATTATGTTAGTGAATTAAACAAATCAATCAAAAACACATTAAACTAACACCCTAAGCCTATCTCAAAGGAGGAGCTTAGTTATCAAAACAAAAATAGAAAACACAACTAAACATGAAAGAAAGACCTTCTTTCACCTTCCTTAGATGTTCCAAAATTCTTTTTGTAGTGGTTTTCTTGGTTTGTACTCATGAAGTCTGCATCAATGAAGTGTGGCTACCTCCATCTCTCATTGGCACCTTGTTTGGATTTAACTTGGCTTGGATTGGCTCAAAATTTTGGAATTATAACACTAATATGTAATGATTTTGAATGAATTTAGGTATTATAAGTTTGGCGTAAGAGAGATTAAAATTCAATAGGCAAGGCATTATATTTATAGGTTTTTGGAATGGTTTCAAATCAACTCAAACCATCCATCTCAAGATAAAGATATGTGGCTAAGGATTAATTTAATTATGTAATTAAAATTCATAAAGATCATCAATATTTGGGATAGAGGGGCATTAACTAGGCATGGAGGGTATTAATGAGGCATGGGAGGCATTATTTCAGATATTTGTGATGTTTATGGTTTGTGGATGCCACCCCATAGGATGATGTAATTTTATGATGTAGTTAATGACAATAAATTTATAAAAATAAATATTCAAAAATTTACATGAAAAATTTACTTAAGCTCTTTATTTGGTTTAATTAGCCTTAAACATGATTACTCAACTTTGATGCAAAACCTTGGCAATTTGTGCACAAATTATTCAAATTAGTCAAAATGACATATTATTGGCTCAAATTTTTAATGGATTGGAATTAGAAGTCAATGTTAGATGCATTGGAACCATTATCCCATTTAGGATGTTGTCAATTCAAAATAATAAAAGTATATGTCTCGTATAAGAAATTTGATAGAAAAGAGCAATCCAAAGCACCTAGGTGTGAAAATGTTATTTTACCTCAAAATGATCTAATCAAAGTTAGATGATTCATAAATTGAATTTCCCCATTTAATGATACTATAGCCAAAATCATCACTTGAATATATCAATTTCAACTCATTTAATGTGTTTTAGTGTTTTTATGCCAAATTGTGCATTTTGAATTGGTCAAAAACTTGATTGATGGTCATTGGTGGCCAGATTTAGGTGTCTATAGTTTGCCCCTATTTGGGAATATGTTGAAAACTATAGGAAAAGTAATTTCTTCTCAAATAATGAGAGATGGCTTGTATGCCAAAAAGAAGATGATGGTTGAAGAAAAATTTCTAAAGACTATTTGGGAAGCCTATGATGGTGCCCCCTGGAAGGAGAGGCCATCACATTTGTTGATGGATAGTCCCTCAAAAAATAGGCAAGAATAAAGTTAGAATTAAATCATGGTTGAGATTAATTCAAATGAAAAAATGATTGCATGCATTGATTTAAAAAGGATACTAATTTGCCCAAAGGTGGTTATAATCAAGAATAAAAGTTGAAATAATTATTTGCCCATAGGTGGTTATAATCATTAAGGGGACCTGGATTGTTTTATAAATATTATTTTTCCCCAATTAGCATATATAACTCAAGGATACAACCTGGAATATATATAAATATGAGTAGGTGCAAAGTGATGAAAGAGATGAATAGAAGAATAAGAATAATCAATAGAAATGATTTAATTGTACCTGCCAGTGAGGAGATGTTCATCCTTATTAGCAATAATACAACTAGAATTTTTAATGGATTGATTTCATTAAGGGTGGATGGAAGGATGTGCCAAGGTGCCAAGGAGAAACTTCTATGGCTCCATTGCTTGTCGACCTTCTTGAAGCTGATTTTTTTTGTAGCATGTGATGATAGGCATCATGATAGAACATCATGAAGACTATCCCAAAATATGTATAAAGACTGACTCCTAATCTAATAAACAATTTAAAGTAATGCACCAATGATAAAACCCATGATGACAATGTTGAAATATGAATATGGATGGACTCAAGAATAATATGCACAAGGAATCACCCAATGAACACATATAGACTAAGTCAATGCAATAGTTTTGAAAGCAAATAAATAGGCAAGCGAACTAACAAGAAAACAAACAAATAGAAAGCACATAAACAAATAAATAATTTGAAATAAACAAAAAAATAAAAATCCTAAAAATAAATGAAAAATAAATCATCCTAGCAATGACTTTGCCCTAGTAGGGCAAATCGAGGATAACTATATAAGCTTAGACATGACAAATGTTTTTAGATTTTGAAATATTTGAAGATTTTTGGTAATTTTAGGTATCTTAACTTGACCAAAATTATAAGATACTTTATCAAAAAATGGTGAGATCATGGATTAAGGGGAATAAGGTGACCTTAACATAAATTGAGATGGCCCACATAGTCTTGAAATGACCTCAAGTCACAATATTTCCTCCCACACAAAAGGCAAAGAAAAACTTGACCAGGTAATGAGTTCTTAAATCCAATAAATAGCCAGACAAATGAAAATAATAATGGAAAGGTGATGCATCAATGCATGATAAACAAATATTTACCCTAGTTTGACCATAGGTGGTTATAACTAGGATACAACAGATCATATCAATTATACTATTATTCCCATAGCTAGTTATAATTAGTAGCAAGATCAGTGAACACTAATTTTTCCATAGGTAATCATAATCAGGATCACATAAACCAACTTGATATAGGATGGAAGATGAAAAATATCTTACCAGATCAACAATCACACTACTTTCATAGACTATCATTATAAACACAAATTGGATTGATTGTTGAAATTGGATCAAAATCCCCTCATAAAAAGTGCAATAAGAACCAAAAGAACCAAGATTAGAACATGATTGGGTAGGATGATTAAAAATAGGATTAGGTATAGATAATAATGGTATGGTAAGATGGCATGGTATTTCTTTATGATAATGATGGGTTTTGATATATTAGATAAAATGGTAAGAGGGTTGCCCCCAAATGGTAAGGAGTGAATGGAAGAATATGCGATAATGGAAAATGGATATGGTAAATGAAATGATACAATATATGTTTTTGGCTTGGGTGATGGTTTTTAGTTTATGATGTGTTTGGAATAGGTATGGTAGATGTCATATGATTCTATTATTCTTACTAAAGTGGAGATGCACATCCTAATCAACAAATGATATAAACAAAATAATCATTAATATTAATTACTAGCCCACACCTCATCTAAATAGTTAATCTATCAAGAATTGGCTACAAGTTTGGTTGTCAAGAATGTTGTTATGCTCTTCATTGGACATTGATTTTGATTCTTTCAAATGTCAAGACAAGATATCTTTGTAACCTTTACAAAAGGAAAGTGTGATCGTGGATGGTAAATAGGGACAAATAATGGATAGTAGGTTTATTTGTGAAATGAAATGGTAAATGATAATGGAATCGGTAATGGTTAGGAAACAAATGAAAATCATGATGTTTAGTCACACATAATGTTGTTGGTGTCATATTTGACATATCTTTAGATGTGGTGGGGCTAAAGACCTCTGAATAGTATCATGAGATCACCACATTTTTCTATTATTTTATCTTGAGATTAGCTACCATCTAATTAATCTATAGATTGGAAGTTATTTTGCTTTGATATTTGATATTATATCCATTAATTAGTGAAGGAATTTTATGCTCATCTATCATTTCCTCGATGAGGTTTTCACCAATGAAGTTGTCTTGATTATTCCATAATGCCTTTGAGAAGGTTTCACTAAGGAAAGTTGACTTTTGACTTTGATTGTCTTCTAACACCTCTAAAAAGGTTTCACTAGGAGAGTGTTCTTCTGCTATATGAATGTGGTCATGGCCTTCTTTCTCTTCTTCAACTGATATTTCACCATGGATGTAGTTCAAAAAAGTGTGATTCTATCAATTCCAATCGACACTTGTGGGAGATAAAATGTTAATAATATGGATATTTTGATTTATGGTAATGTCCTATGTAATGGTAATGGAATGGGGAAATGATGCACAATCCTTATAGAAGATACTAGTATAATTCATGTTAAAGTTGAAGTACTCATCCTCAAAAATTATATAAGGATCACAAATGTATTCAAATTTATTTGTGAGGCATGCATAACCAATATTGTAACTATCAATAATGTATTATATTTTTGAATCTAATTTCAACTCAATGGACTCTGAATCTGATGTTAAGACTAATGTTGATTATGATTCTGATGCTAAATTTGATGTCAATTCAAGAATAAAACCTAAATCTAATTTTGATTCTTCATTTAATGGGTGCTTTGTTATAATGATGTCTTGTTGAATGTTTGGGATTAGACAAGTAATAACTTGTGATGGCATAATGGGCTCTACAAAAATTGGTTTGTTAGAGTGAGACTCATTTAGGATGGGAAAAAGGTCAAGAGATAACTCCTTAGAGATTGGCTTGTCAATAGGAGGATCTTAAAAAATAGGCATATAGTTGAGGTAATGATTTTCCCAAAGGTTGTTACAATCATTAAGAAGTGAGTCAATAAAGACTAGATCATCAAAGTGAGACTCCTCAACAACTAGTATAGGATCAATAGTCAATTCATCATAGGTTGAATTATTGTAAGTGGTTGGTTCAACATAAGTATCTTAGATTGGTTGGTTTTCTTGGCCTTGGTTTTTAATGAGTTAGAAAATACTAGTTTTAAACATAGCTTCATCTTTGAATGATTGGATATGTCGAGGTTTTGATTGGATTGGTACCGTATGAGGAATGTATTTTAGTTGTATAATAGTAGGGCATTAGGGAGCATGATTTCTCATATGAGCCAAAGGATGAAGTCCTAAAATGGTAACAGTAGGGTGGTATAGAGCTTGGTTGCTTGCATAAGCCAAAGGATGAGGTCTTGGAATAACGAAGGGACATTGTGGATCTTGATTGCTTGCCCAAAACAAATCATTTATGACTACCTCATAAAACATATCATTTGAATCTTGAGTTGGATCATAATATAGTTCTTGAATATGTTTTATGTATTGATTATTGTAAAGAGGGTACAGAATCATATCCTAAATAATATCATTTTTAGTTGGGTCTTCAAAGTCCTCCTCATAAAAAATATCATCCCAATTGGTAATTTGATTTGGATTTTGTGGAATTTGACTATGTTCCCCATATGGAGTATTGTAGGGAGAATAATAAAAATCATTAAAAAATCTTTATTTGTAGAGGTTCTTAGTGGGATTTTGTGTAGCCATTCTATCATAAGTTGGATTGTATGTAACTCCACCATACATGTAGCTAAACATATCTGCATAAATGATGAAAGCTCTGAAACAAAAGGCTTAGATTTCTACAAAGTCTAAAAAACTATGTCCAAAGGACAAATGGTTAAAATTAGGTCTAACTTGTTTGAAAGTGGAGTTGTATCACCAAACAATGATTTGATCATGGATTTGTATCTCCAAAATGTTTTGTGATAAGACTTGGCATAAAATAGTCTAACATCAAATGTCATAAACATGAAAGGTCAATCATCTGAATAAAAACTGTCATGTCAAAGTCTAGGTCAAAGTGTTCCAAACAAGGTCTAAACTAAGAAAGGGAAAATAGTTGCTAGGTATTTTGTCCAAATGTGGAGTCAAGAGCTAAGATTAGATAGGGTGTGATAGGACTTTTTGTCTAAATCATGTCAAAATCTAGACTTGAAACAAAGGATTGATGTGAATTTAACTTAATATAACAAGTTTGGAAACAAATTTGACATATACCTAACGCACAAAATCAAACATAAACATGATCAATTGGTATAAGCCATAAGGCAAAAGGGTATTAGATAAAGGTTATGTTATCCCAAACAAAGTCACAAATAATGATGAGTATAGGCATTGAACAAATAAGTAATCAATAGTCTTCAAATTTCGGTAATCAATTAACTAAAGTTATGCAACCTAAAAGAGAAAGATCTATGTATCAACCCCATGAATTGATGTCTGAATAGAAATAAATCAATGTTTGAATATAAAATTTGATAATTTTAATTAAAAACTCAACATTAAAAACTAATCTTTGACCAAACAAGCTAGACAATATTGGAAGCATAAACAAGGTCCAAATGGTTGATGTGACATGATTTAAAATAAATGGTTTTTGGTGCAACGGTAAACAAGTCTTTAAAAAAATTAAGAATCCTAATAGTTTAAGTAAACATTTCAAGGCAAAAATTGTTTGACATGTTTAGCAAAAATGGTTTGACATGTTTTGGATAGCATAACGCTATCCCCCTCAAATAAGTAACACACACGCAAACATGTTTAGTAAATATTTCAAGGCATAAGTGTGGTGTAAAAAAAAAACATAACATATATTTAGAAAAAATAATGACATATAAACAAATTAGTTTTGACATGGTTTACAAACAAACATATTAGTTTTAGTCTCAAAACACTAAGTAAGAAAATGACAAAATACAAGTAAATCATCCAAATTCCTATTAAGGGTGTGGCAAAGTGGGATTAACTAAAAATAATTGGTTTTTTATAATTTCTAGATGGATCCCATGCCTACTAACTTTCACATTATCAAAAAATATAAGAAACACTTTAACTAAGTTTTTATGACACTTGGCTCATTGCAAGAAGTTTTTGTCCTTTTTACAACCACCACATCTATCACTTGATGAGTGTAGTGCGATGTCCAAAGTACAAATATGTCTCATGTGCAAATCCAACACTATAAGGTGGCTAACCACTCAAACCTATGATTAGAGTGGGAGTGGTTGAAGTTAGTGCTAGGAGATGAAACATCAGGTCAAATCTTCTTTATAGAACTTGCAAGAGGTAATGAAGTCCCCTACATAAGCCGAGATGCAATAAAATAAATGAATAATAGAAAGACTTTAGGGTCATTTTAAGATCACCCAAATGATTACAAGTTTTTAGGGATTTATTTAGATGACATTATTTCTTTGCCTTGGACTAGGCTCAAATTGTAATTAGATGATGATTTTGATCCCAAAAGCTCCCTAAAGGGGATGGATGGGAGAGCATACACTCATGACTATTTTTGGTATAACAATCAACAAGCAAGTTTTACAAAATTATTGAATTGATGTTGATTTGTTACACTAAATTTTAAAATGTTTTCTTAGATTCATTACTATCCCTTTGGATTTAGTATAAAAATGGAAAATATTGCACAAAAAACCACATGAAACAATAAAAACCTAAGTTCATTTTAAACCCATATTAAAAATTTAAGACTTATCTTGATTCATGATTAAAACACCAAATTGAAAATGTTTTTATATTTATGATGTGTTTTAAGCACTAAATTAAAAGTAACTGAGACTTAGCTAAATCTTAGGTTCATTTGAGGCACCAATTCAAATGTGTGAGAAACATGACATGTTCATTTTAAGCCAAATTTAAAGTGTGCATGATTTTTGATCAAGTTATTTTTAACCTCTCTTTTGAAAGGTGTGTGGTTAGTCAAAATCATTTAAAATTACTTCCAAAATACCCCATAAACCTAAAAAAACAATATTATAATGACTTAATTTGAATCACTTGGGAATTTTAGCAAATGACATTAAGAATTTAGCTCTTAGGTTGACAGTCAAGTTGGGTTGACTAATGAGTTGGGTTGGATAGGTGAGTTGGGTTAGACATGTGAGTTGGGTTGGCAATAAAGTTACATTGGTAGGTAAGCTAGGTTGGTAGGCATGTTGATTTGATAGGTTAGTTGGGTTAGCAACTGAGTTGGGATGGACAGGTGAGTTGGGCTGGACAAGCATGTTGGGATGCACAGTTCTAAGAACAAAATTGTGGCTTAGTAAAAATAAATTTTTGATCAAATTTTTATCTTGTTTGGCTCCACACTCTAATATCTTACATTAAAATGTTTAGTATGCTACTCAAAGGTGAAATTTGATGAAATTTATGAAGCTAGGTCCCACTAGGTATGACATTTGTGAACATAGGATTGCAATAGGGGAGATTAGTATTGTGTTAGTGAATAAAATAAATCAATTAAAAACACACTAAACCAACATCCTAAGCATGTCTCAAAGGAACAACTTAGTTAACAAAATAAAAATGGAAAAAATAACTAAAACATGAAATAAATACCTTTTTCACCTTCCTTGGATGCTCTAAAATTCTTGTTGTAGTGGCTTGCTCAATTTGTGCTCATGAAGTCTGCATCAATGAAGTGTAACTACCTCCATCTTTAATTGGCACCTTGTTTGGATTTGACTTGGCTTGGATTGGATTGGATCAAAATTTTAGCATTATAACACTAATATTCAATGATTTTAAATGCATTTGGGCATTATAAGTTTTGCATAAAAGACCTTAAAATTCAATAGGCAAGTTCTCCTATTTATAGATTTTTAGAATGGTTTAGAATCAACCTGAACCATCCATCTCAAGATGAAGATGTGTGGCCAAGGATTATTTCAATTATGTAATTAAAATTCATAAATAATCTCATAAATATTTTGGATAGAGTGGTATTAACTAGGCATGGAGGATCTTAATGAGGCATGGGAGGCATTTATTTAGATATTTATGGCATTTATGGTTTGTGGATGTCACCCCATAAGATGATGTCATTTAATGATTTAGTTAATGACAATAAATTTATAAAAATAAATATTCAAAAAGTTCCATGGAAAATTAACTTAATTTATTTATTTGGTTTAATTATCCTTAAATATGATTAGTCAACTTTGATGCAAAACCTTGGCAATTTATGCACAAATTAATCAAATTGGTCAAAATGTCATATTATTGGCTCAAAATTTGACTGGATTGGAATTGGATATTAATGTTAGATGCATTGGAACCATTATCCCATTTATGATGTTTTCAACATAAAATAACAAAGGCATGTGTCTCGTATAATAAATTTGATAGAAAAGAGCAATCCCAAGCACCTAAGAGCGAAAATCTCATTTTGACTCAAAATAATCTGATCAAAGTTAGTTGCTTCTGTTTCTATGCAAAATTGCTTTCTACATTCAAAAGAAGAATAAAGAAACTAAAAGAAATGGTCAAGGCTAGAAGTACCTGATAAAGTCGTGCGCACCGAAATCAGACGTTGGAAGATTCTCCTCTTTGTCTGTGGAGGAATGACACCTGCGAAGAAAAGGCTAAAACACGGAAAAATGTTAGTCAAAGATATGGTGGGTTGTCAGGCGAACGCCCGATCCCAGAAGTATGAAGACTTCCTAGAAGGATATCAACCCACTGATAAAAAAGTAAAATATTAGACGAAAGTAGATAATAATGACAGAAATAAATGATAGAAAATAAAGTGCGTACCTGATATGCAGCACTGTTCTGCACAGTCGCCGGCGTCGGTCTCTGTGGTGCCGGCGTCAGTTAGGGAAGGTGCCGACATCGGTTGAGGTACCGTCATCGGTCGGGGTAGTGACCGGCGTCGGTCGGGGTAAGTTCTGGACGAGTTGCAGAAGGCTTTTGGGAGAGTCGGGATAGGTTCTGGACAGAGTCGGGACAGGGTCTGATAAAAGACAAGGTCTGAGAGAGTCGGGACAGGGTCTGGGCAAGGTCAGGTCAGGTTTGAACAGAGTTTGGGGGTTTTAGTCTGGACAGAGGCAGGGATGTAAATGAGAGATGCTGGGTCTGTGGTTTGAAGAATCGGGATGACAGAACTGATAAACAAAGAATAACCAAGAAGAAATAAAACAAACAGAGTAAATACTTACCTGCCAAAAGATGCGATGAAAGCCATAGTTGAAGTTGTCTGTGCAGTGCCGGATTGAATGCAGATTGGTTGATGCCGAGAGTGGGTTGATGTCGAGAGTGTTGATCGCGAGAGTGTTGATGTCGGAGTTCACAGGTTGATTGAATGATTGCTCGTGTTTTGATTGATCAGCCTTTCGAATGGTTGGCGGAGGCTGATGAAGGCGAGGGATGGTTCCAGAGATGGTTCGTCAACCGTTTCAGGAAACCGAATGAAAACTGATAACGGATAACGGCAAGGTGACCGACGTCGGTAGGATTGCTGACGTCGGCCGATAAGTGACCGACGTCGGCGACATCAGCTGGGAAAAGACCATCGTCGACAGATGTATAATGGGGATAGAGTCTAGCTTTAGCTCTGTGCTCATTTTTACATGCTGCCAGGGTCAAGGTTGGTGGAACAAGTGATCGACAAGGGTTAAATAGGCGAAGAAGAATAAGACGGGGAATGACCAGGGGAGTCGACATGATTTCGGTGTCTACATTTGCCCCTTTTTGTCTTATTGGTTGTTCTGGATGAACTGCAAGACAAAAACAGGAGGGATTACCCCAGGTGAGGGATAAGGTTGATTTCGTCTTGTTGGTTGTTCGAATGAACTGCAAGACAAAAATAGGAAGCAAAATGCCCTGAGTAAGGATAAGGTATTCCCCCTCAAAGCAGGAGTCGAGGGAAGGGAGCCGAGAATCGGGTGCTGATTTGACAAAGAGTGGATGAAAAAGGGGTGAGGGTGAACGTGGCAAAGGTCGTGATTGCACGCATACCACTGCACGAGATGGTGAGGTCAAAGTGTCACAGGTCAAGGGTCGAGGAGTGCCAAAATTGAAGTAACCGGGCCCCAACATTTAGTCGTCTGCTGATCGGGTCACTCAATCTAAGCTGAAGCTCCAAATAGTCATCGTGTTCCAGGTATCTCAGGCTCAGGAAGTGCTCCTAGAAACACGAAAAAGTCACAAGTAGTGTGGGATCAACCATCTTGCGATCCTATACTTGTGAGGGTCTAAAAAGGTCTGCACACAATTCGGCTAACCAGTCATGAGGTAGCATACATGCAAAAACAATCAAGGCAACAATGTCTTGGAAGTGGTCGAAGTCGGAGGAGATAGGCATGATCTCCAATGGTTGGTGGTTGATGGATGGATGAATGGACGAAAGGATGCGGCTGAGCTAACCCCAGAAGACCCCATGTCAACTGAGTGTTGCCTACATAGCCCTGGTAAGAGGGCCTCAGGCCGATGTAGTTCTCCCTAGAAGGGAGGAAGGGTTAAAGGGATGGAAATGGGTCGTGGTGAAGGGCAAGGTTATGGTTAAAAGAAGGCAAGAAGGTTTGTCCATCAGAGAGACGAACAAACAAGAATGGTCGAGCTAACCCCAGAAGACAATCGTGTCATCTGAGTGCTACCTACATAGCCCCAGTGGAAGGGCCTCAGACCAATGTAGTTCGGACAAAGGGTCCAAGTGGTAGACAGGTGGTTAAAATGGTTGATAGATTAGTCATGGTTATGATGAAATGATGAGGAAAAAAGATGTTGCAGCCTTTTCCAAATGGTGTATTCTGCAACATTGGTTGAGGGGTTTTTCATCCCTAGCAATATTCCATATGCGTGATGGATGTTTGCTAAAAATGAATTGAGGTTTATTTATGCTTCAGCAAGTATTGGTTTATGCTAAACATAAATTGCGGCGGGTCGATAGTTTCCATGTGTATTGGTGTCCATAGAAACTAAGGTGAATAGGCTAGGTCATGTTGATGGTCTAAAAAGAGAGTTGAGCTAAGTCGATTGACAAGTGATGAAGGTGAATGTGATCAAAGTGCAGAAGAAGTGAAAAGCATATTGCTCTTTCATTGACAAGGACCAAAAAGATAGCATAGATAGGGGTTATGAGAACCAAGAGCCCCATTCATGCATGACGTCATTGACCATAGTTATGTTAGAGCGATAATTGAATCACTTAGACATTAAAGTGAGCTCGAAGTCCCTTGAGCAGGTGATAGGAGGAGGAAATAGGGTAACCCATTTTAAGAGCAGAGATAACTTTGCCCCTTTTTATAGGAGACCCTGAGACAACTATAAGTCAAGTCCATGACTCTTTTTTTTTTTTTTGGGCGCAGACTGATCAATGCGGGAAGCCTGCATAGAGATGTCATTTGCTTGGTGGTCAGGTTGTGAAGCTGATCAATGCGGGAAGCTTCTAAAATAGTGTTGTTTATTACCAGATTAGTCATAGCCATCCTTCGAGGGAGTGGTCTAGATTTTTGCTTAATATAAAGGCATTTGAATAGCTGTCCTTCGAGGGAGCAGTCTATTAATTACAGCAATGATAGTACAGCTGTCCTTCGAGGGAGCAGTCTATTTTTTTGATTTTGATATGATATTGATATAGTGACCATGGATATGTTTTGACATCGTGATTTGTTTTTATAGAAATGTGAGTCATGGACAAGATTATAGAAGGTCAAGGGCTCCCTTTTATTAGGACAAAGCATCCATACATCATAAAAGGGTTATAGGAATTGTTAAGAGGAATAGGGTTGAAAGGAAGTAGGATTAAGAGGACGGGGATTGCTCAAGGGACGAGCTCAAGTTAAGTGTCAAGTGGATGAATACTCGACTAGCAGTAGAACGGTCGCAGATGCAACGCATTAAGAGGCTCAGGGTCTGATAAGTCCCTGGTGTATACTTGTGCGTGATAAGGTCCGAGTCAATTAGGAGCAAACTTGCCCCATTTGCCTCTTTCCAGATTGATCAGGTGTTGATTGATGAGTGGATGTGAAGTTGGTTGATATGGTTGTCGATTGGTCGAGACAGGTTGAATGTTTTGATAAAAAGATTGGTCAATGTTTGGTTGAGATTTGGTCATTTGATAATTGGTCAATGGTTGGTCGAGGGTTGATTGGTTGGTATTTGGTCTTTGGTTGGGTCGAATGTTTGGTTGAGGTTAGGTTAAATGTTTGGTTGCTAGTCTGGTTGAGGTTAAGTTGAAAGAGTGATTGATATGTGGTCGAGACTGTGTTGAAAAATTGGTCAAAGTTTGGATGAAGGTTGAATTCCCCCAGTGACTAGGGAGAATGTTTGATGGATTAGTTAAGGTCGATTGAGGTTTAGTGGTCAGATTGATAGTGTTGATGTCGAATAAAGGGGTTAAAGGTAGCGAAGGGACCCTAGTCTGTTGTGGAGATCCTGATTTCGATGACGAGGTTGGAGAGGTATGGGTCGGTGTTGATAATTTGTCAAAGGGGTGGTCAAGAGGATCCTTGATAAGAAGGGAATCCTTTTTCCGGTGGTGACGAATGACAGCTTTAAGAGTGCAACAACGCTCAGTGTCATGTCCCAAAGTGTGATGATAATGACAGAATTTAGAGTTGTCGAACCAAGATGGTTTTGATCTGAGAGTTGATGAGTGGGGTGGTGTTGAAGGTTTGTTGATAACGTGGTCAAGAAGAGAGGTGTCATTCCCCAGACATTGGTGAATGATGACCTTGAGGGCATGACAATGCTCAGTGTCATGCCCAGGCGTGCGATGATACGCACAAATGCAAGTGTCATCGAACCATGGTGTTTTGGTCTGAGAGAGTGATATGGTCTAAGAGGCGGGAGATAGAGACGAGAGGACTGCAACAATTGCCGTAAGAGCAAGGCATATGAACCTGCTAATGGGTCGGGATGTTTTATTGCAGAGAGGGTTGGTGACATTGGTTTGGGAGGCGAAGGAGGCGTTGGTCGATGGTTTGAAGGAGGTATAAGTCTGACGGGTTGATAGAATAATGGAGGTGACTTACCTCTGTGAAGTATGGGAGTGGGAAGCACTCCGAGTAAAGTAGACGGATGTGGGCCCAAGATTGAAGGTAATGACGAAGATGGGAGAGGAGGCCTTCGGTGTGGTTTAGTAGCCTTCTTTGGTTTGGGTTGAGGGCCACCTTTGTGCGAGGCAAGATTAGATGTGGGGCGAACACCAAGAGGTTTAGTCTCTTTGGGCATGATGGACGCCTGCGCGGGTTTGGACTTAGATGTGGATGGTTTTTCTCTCGATGGAGAAGAGATTGAAGGTGTGGGCTCTTTAAGAGGAAAGAGCACCGGAGTAGTCATGGCTTCTGTGTATGGTTGGGGAGTCAAAAAGGTGTGATCGTCTATGGATGATAAAAAGAATGAAGGTGAGGTAGCTGGTGTTGATGTGGTCAAAGCGTCCTCCAATATGGGAGAAGTCGCTGGAGGACAAGTGGGAGAAGAAAGTTCTTCGCCATGTGGAGGAGGTATAGGGGAAGAAAGGTCTTCCACCTATGAAAAAGGTTGGTCAGGGATAAGAGAAAAGATAGTGTCGACCGTGTGTATATCATGGTCTTGAGGGTCATTGGTTATGGTTTGGACGTTGTCTTGAGTAGGCGGGTGATTAGGAAAAGGTTGTTTGAAGATGTCGAGGTTTTGGTTGGGCGGTGCGTTTGGGTTATCTAAAATAAGATCCCCCTTGTCGAGCATGTCCTGTACGATGTTTTTGAAAGTTTGACAGTGATCCGTGTCATGGCCTTTGACATGGTGATAGTTGCAAAAGTGGTTTTCCCTGTACCATGCAGGGATAGGTGTTGAGGGGTCGAATTGATGTGGTCAGATTGGAGGGAGATTGAGGACCCCCTGCTTGACGAGTTTATCCAAGACAGAGGCATATGACTCCCCAATTGGAGTGAATTGACGCTGTATGGATTGACGTTGAAAATGTTTATTGATGTAGTCTAATGTTGAAGATGATGATCGGTTGGTTATTGTTGAAGATGATGGTCTAAAGATGACAGTGTTTGCCGACCCCTTAGATTGAGAGTGGGCAGAAGAAGGTCTGGAAGAAGAATGGTCATTGGTTCTTGTGTTAGTGTTACACAATTTGACCTTATCTTCTTCAATGGTGCGGAGTTCAAGCTTTTGGGCCATGGTGAAGGCCTCGTCGAAAGTGTGGAATGTTTGAACCCGCAAGGTGGATGAGATGTGCCTGGCACATGCTCGAGAAAAGAGCTCAATGAGCTCGGGTTGAGGCAAGGAGAAGGAGAGCTGGTTGATCAGGCCTCTCCAACGGGCGACAAAATCGGATATTGATTCGTCGTCAAATTGCCTGATGGAGTAAAGGTCTGTGATCAAAACTTGTTTAGTGATATTGATTGAGAAATGGTCAACGAATAGTTGGGCGAGTTGGATGAATGAAAAGATAGAATGTCTGGCAAGAGAACTATACCAGTCAAGGGCTGGGCCAGAAAGCGACATAGGGAACGTGCGTAAAAGCAACGCATCGTCATGGGCAATAAGGTAACAGGCATGTCTGAATGCCTTTAGATGTTGTTGTGGGTCTTCCTTACTCTGAAAGCGAGTAAATTTAGGAAGCTCCCAATGGTTGGGGTATGGTCGGATAGGGACAGAAGGGTGGATGGGCTCGTTGTAAATCTGGTCATATGAAGAGACATTACTTGAACCGGAGATAGAAGCTTCGAGACTAGACATTTTATCCATCAGCATCTTGATGACGTCTGCTGACGGATTGGTGGACGGAGCGCCCCCTAGGTTATAAGGTGCTTGAAAGAGGTTAGAAGAGGCATACGACGTAGTTGGTTGTACCAGTAAGGGCGTAACGTATGGATGACTAGTCGCAGGGGCAGAAGTAGAGGTTAAGGGTGGTTGGGTTATGAAGGTAGAAGGCATAGGCTGACTAGATACCGCCAAAGGAGGTTGTGTGACGGCATTGACAAAGGGCGAGGTAGGCACTCCTGCATATATAGGCACAAGAGTGTGTGGGGTCGAGACAATCAAGTTTTGGTATAATGTAGAACTTGGTTGAATTGTAGGTGGTTGAGGGGGTAACGAAACCCCGATGGAGGTCGGTCTAAAAATAGACGGGGAGGCCAAACTTTGCGTATTGGCCATGGTTAGGTTAATAGTTGAGGCAAAAGGTTGAGTCGTAAAAGGTTGGGTGGCGAACGGTGTGGATGTCGTCGCCACGTCGTCCGAAAGATCCCGCATTGGGTTTCTCGCGAGATAGTTTTGGAGGGCTGCGGTATTGAGGTCCAAGAATCTTGCAAAATCTTGGTCCCCTTCTGGGATGATAGGTGTCTGGGTTGGAGATAGTCTAGTAGGAATTCTTTCGGTCTTCGAGTAGAACTCCATTATATGATTGTTTATAGATGGGGTAGGCGAAAGCGATTGATGGCTGGCGTGGTCAAGAAGAGCCTTGGTTTGACTACGTGTCAGAACCATTCAAGGCAAGAAAGAACGTCCTCACAAGCTCAAACAAGCAGATCCTAAAACCCTAGAAGTAAATTTTTAGGATTATAGTGGCTTATGCCTTAGAATGTGTGTAGTGGAAGGTTGGTTTTGTGAGTCGGGTCTTAGAAGAAGCAATCTATGGATGGTTTCAGGTTTTGTTATGGTGCTCAAGAAGTCTGTGTTAGGTTCGGTACGCGACCTGGTGCTAAGGAGCAAGCTCCCCTCACTTCACGATTCCAGTGGTTAGCTGGTTTCGCTTAGCCAAAATATACCTCGCCTAGAGTTTATCCTCTGCCAGAGAACGGAGTGGGCTTCCCCCTTGGTGATGAAATCCAAGTAGGGTCACCGGGACGGGTAAGGTATCCGCTGGGGGATGAAATTCCAGTCGGGCCTTGTCTCAGGTAAGTTAAAATGTTTGTTTTGTGCAGGTGGTTTGGTCGTGTAATATCAAGTGATCTAGATTAATTCAATATGCGGTTTAATTACTATGTGTGGTCTAAAAGATGCAGGCAATCAGGAATGAATGCAAAGTGTTTTAATGCCCAAGTAGAAATGTTTGTTCGTATGAAAATGAATGGAGAAAGAGTCGAAGAATATGAGTTTTAGCTAGTCTAGAAGTGCAAGAAAGAAAGAAATGTTCGTTTTAGTCCTACTTATGATGTCGTTTAAGAAGAGACGAAAGGAGATGAAAAGGAAGAAACCTAATGCACCTAAATGAACGAAAGAAAGAAAGAAAGAACCCAAGGAGGACCTAGGGTCCCACCGGGCGTGCCAGAATGTTTCTATGCAAAATTGCTTTCTACATTCAAAAGAAGAATAAAGAAACTAAAATAAATGGTCAAGGCTAGAAGTACCTGATAAAGTCGTGCGCACCGAAATTAGACATTGGAAGATTCTCCTCTTTGTCTGTGGAGGAATGACACCTGTGAAGAAAAGGCTAAAACACAGAAAAACGTTAGTCAAAGATATGGTGGGTTGTCAGGCGAACGCCCGATCCCAGAAGTATGAAGACTTCCTAGAAGGATATCAACCCACTGATAAAAAAGCAGAATATTGGATGAAAGTAGATAATAATGAGAGAAATAAATGACAGAAAATAAAGTGCATACCTAATATGCAGCACTGTTCTGCACAGTCACCGGTGTCGGTCTCTGTGGTGCCGGCGTCGGTTAGGGAAGGTGCTGACATCGGTTGAGGTGCCGTCGTCAGTCGGGGTAGTGACCGGCGTCGGTCGGGGCAAGTTCTGGACGAGTTACAGAAGGCTTTTGGGAGAGTCGAGACAGGTTCTGGATAGAGTCGGGACAGGGTCTGATAAAAGACAAGGTCTGAGAGAGTCGGGACAGGGTCTGGGCAAGGTCAGGTCAGGTTTGAACAGAGTCTGGGGGTTTTAGTCTGGACAGAGGCAAGGATGTAAATGAGAGATGCTGGGTCTGTGGTTTGAAGAATTGGGATGACAGAACTGATAAACAAAGAATAACCAAGAAGAAATAAAACAAATAGATTAAATACTTACCTGCCAGAAGATGCGATGAAAGCCATAGTTGAAGTTGTCTATGCAGTGCTGGATTGAATGCAGATTGGTTGATGCCGAGAGTGGGTTGATGTCGAGAGTGTTAATCGTGAGAGTGTTGATGTCGGAGTTCGCAGGTTGATTGAATGATTGCTCGGGTTTCGATTGATCAGCCTTTTGAATGGTTGGCAGAGGCTGATGAAGGCGAGGGACGGTTCCAGAGACGGTTCGTCAACCATTTCGGGAAACTGAATGAAAACTGATAACGGATAACGGCAAGGTGACCAACGTCGGCAGGATTGCCGACGTCGGCTGATAAGTGACCGATGTCGGCGACATCGGCCGGGAAAAGACCATCGTCGGCAGATGTATAATGGGGATAGAGTCTAGCTTTAGCTCTGTGCTCATTTTTACATGCTTCCAGGGTCAAGGTTGGTGGAACAAGTGATCGACAAGGGTTAAATAGGCGAAGAAGAATAAGATGAGGAATGACCAGGGGAGTCGACACGATTTCGGTGTCTACAGCTTCATAAATTGAATTGCCCCATTTAATGATACTCTAGACAAAATCAGAAATTGAATACATCAATTTCAACTCATTTAATGTGTTTTAGTATTTCTATGCCAAATTATATATTTTGGTGGTAATTGGTCAAAAGCCTGATTTATGGTCATTGGTACCTCCTATATCAATGTTAGCAATTTGAGTAGTAAAAGGCTCATTTTGAAGATTATTAATGGTTTTTTTGATGAAAGGAGGTTGAATAATGAGATTTACTTTAAAATATCAAAGAGGAGTAGGGGGAACATTCTGGTTATGTGTGTCCCAAGCCAATGGTTGAGGATGAGATTGAAGATGAAGAAGGTGGTTTTACATTCTCAATATTTGATTTGTGTTATGATCTTGAAAGGTATTCATTTGATTGAGTTTATGTAATAATATTTTATATGTTTGATTAGCATCATTAGAAGAATTAGAGGCATTATTAGTGGCTTGGGTGCTACTATTGGTGTAGATAGGATTTTGAAAGGAACTATGAGAATGTGAGGCACTAGTGGCAAAATTTGCTTGCGTAGAAAAAGATGGACTATTGAATGGTTGAGAAGAAGTATTATTAGTAATATTTCCTTGGGTATAAAATTATGCACTATTGGAAATATTAAGGATATTGGATATTATGATCGGTCCACTAGATGTAGAACCTACAATATTAGTGGATATAATAGGCATAGAGGTGGAAGAAGTTAGAGAAGAAGAGGTCATGGTATGAGAAGGGGCCAAACTTGAAGGAAGAGGATAAGAATGAAACAAAGGAGTACCTAATAATCCAATTAATAATGTAGGAGTAGGTGAATGAGGCTTTTCAACTTGACCACTAATCATAAGATTATAAATAGTATAAGGATTTTTTCCTTGACATTGAGAAAATTTGGAGACAAAGAAGAGCATTTCAAGGGTATACTCTTATTTAGTTTGGTATTCTAATGAGAAAAGAGGATTATATTGTGAAGAGGTATTAAGGGGTCCCATAGTTCATTATATGAGTGGCAATCTGAACATTGCTATCATCCATGAGAGGAACCCTACTCTATCTATAGGAGACCCTATGAGGGTTCATAAAATTCATCATGTCTATTGACTAAAACTCATTATAGTCATCAATAAAAAATTCCATGATGAAGGGAAAAAAAAATAAATGAGAAATCAAGGAAATATGTAATGATAGAAATAGTATAGGGTCAACTAGGTTGACCTAACATAAAAATAAGGTATGCAAATAGTACATGGTTGATTGGGTCAATCCAGCATAGTGAACAGAGGCTAGAAAAAGAGAAAATAAGGTCTACAAATAGTATAGGGTTGACTAGGTCAATCCAGTATAGTGAATAGAGGTTGGAAAAAAGTAGAAGGTCAATTGGGTCAATCTAGTACAATAAACAGGGAAAATTAAGAAGCCTATAACAAATTGTGAACTAAAACAAGATAACTTTTATAATTAATTTGAAAAGAAAGAACTAAAAGGAAACACACAATCAATTGGATTAAGGATGGCTAATCTAATTAAAGTAAAGAACACAAAACCTTGTACCTATGCTGGCTAATGAAATTTTTTATAATAAAAAACACAATTGAGTAAAGAGCAAGAAATCAACTCAAAAAGTAAATAGTTAACTAATTGGTTAACCTGAATGTTTATTATATTATTAAGATGTGAATTTAAATTTGATGGGAATTTGGTTGTAATCAAGGAACTAGAATGGAAATCTAAGGATCGTTTCAAGTAGTTTTGTTTGAAAGGGATCTATAGTGGTAATGACACAAGCTTGGTATTGGGGCCTACCCCCTCACTTCACACACAGTAGTGATAAAGGTATTGGATGCTTAGCTAGAATTTACCATTAACCATGATTTAAACTTGACTAGAACATCAAGTCAGCTTCCCCTTTGGTGATGAAATCCAAGTAGGTTGGTCTTGGGTAGACAAATGTTAAAATGCTTGTTTAGACTTTTTGATTTGGTTTTGTGTGCATAAAATTAAAAAAATAGTGAAACTAAATGGTTAATTAAAAAAAACCTAATTAAGTTATTTGATCTATTTTAATCATGTAAGAAACATGAAGATAAAGTGTAAATTAACTACTAGCATATAAGGTTAATTCCAACATTGAATTAAGGTACATATGTTGATATAGTCAACAATGTATGCACATAATATATAATAGGGTCAATAGCATTGAACCTATATTATAAAAGTAAGGTCTAAAAAAGAATAGGGTCAATGGAGTCAACCCAATTATCCAAACAACACATAGAACATAGAACTGGGTTTCTAGGGTCGATCTAGTTGATTATATAGGGGTAGTTTTAAAGACTACAAACTATAAAAGAAAATAAAGTAAAGAAAGAGATAGAGAGATAAAAAGGAACCTTGTGGATTAGAGATGTATAGAGTGAAGATTGTTGTTTAAAAACCTTGATATATGCCTAAAAATTCTACTAATTAGATCGATCGAGTCGATCAAGCTTTATAAAAAGCTATTGTTGAGTTCTTGGAATATACAAGGTCTACTAGGTCAACCTAGTAGTCTAGACTAGATATCTAAAAGTCTAAAAACTTGTACTTGTGAACATAGGATTGCAATAAGGGGATATTAGTATTATGTTAGTGAATAAAACAAATCAATAAAAAAAAAAAAAACTAACACCATAAGCCTATCTCAAAGGAGGATCTTAGTTAACAAAGTAAAAATGGAAAACACAACTAAAACATGAAATAAAGACCTTCCTTCACCTTCCATGGATGCTCCAAAATGATTTTTGTAGTGGCTTGCTCAGTTTGTGCTCCTGAAGTCTACATCAATGAAGTGTGGCTACCTCCATCTTTCCTTGGCTCCTTATTTGGATTTGACTTGGACTAGCTTGTCTCAACATTTGGGCATTATAAAACTAAGATGGAATTATTTTGAATGAATTTGGGCATTATAAGTTTAGCATAAAATAGCTTAAAATTGAATAGGCAAATCATCCTATTTATAAATTTTTGGAATGTTTAGAATCAACTTAAACAAATCATCTGAAGATGAAGATGTGTGTCTAAAGATTAATTCAATTATATAATTAAAATTCATCTCATCAATATTTGGGATAAAGGTGCATTAACTAGGCATGAAGGATCTTAATGAGGCATGGGAGGCATTAATTCATATATTTGTGGCATTTATGGTTTGTGGATGCCACCCCATAGGATTATTCCATTTGATGATGTAGTTAATCACAATCAATTTCTAAAAATAAATATTCAAAAATTTCCATGGAAAATTAACTTAAGTTTTTTATTTGGTTTAATTAGCCTTAAACATGATTAGTTAATTTTGCTGCAAAATCTTGGCAATTTGTGTACAAATTAATCAAATTGGTCAAAATGTCATATTATTGGCTTGAAATTTAAATAGATTAGAATTGTAAGTTGATGTTATATGTTTTGGAATTGTTATCCAATTTATGATGTTATCAATGTAAAATAACAAAGGCACATTTCTCATGTAAGAAATTTGTTATAAAAGAGAAATCCAGAGCATGCAGGTGCGAAAATGTCATTTTGAGTCAAAATGATTTGATCAAAGTTAGCTGCATCATAAATTGCATTGACCCATCTAATGATATTGTAGCCAAAATTAGCACTTGAATATATCAATTTCAACTCATTTAATGTGTTTTAGTTTTTTTAGGCCAAATTATGAATTCTGGTGGTAATTGGTCAAAAACTTGATTGATGGTAATTAGTGGCTAGATTTAGGTGTTTATAGTACTAGGTCAATTGGGTCAATCCAATATCTTGTACCTAAAATCTTGTGCACAAAAGCTAGATACTAGGTCAATAGAGTCAATCTAGTATGGCAAATATATGATAAAAATAATGATTAAAGAATGAAAGAAAGAGAAATGAGAAAGCAAGAAAAACATGAAATGATAGAAATAGTATAGGGTTAACTAGGTTGACATAGCATAAAAATAAGGTATGCAAATAGTACATGGTTGATTGGGTCAATCCAGCATAGTGAATAGAGGCTAGAAAAAGAGAAAATAGGGTCTACAAATAGTAGAGGGTCGACTAGGTCAATCCAATATAGTGAACAGAGGTTGGAAAAAGGTAGAGGGTCAATTGTGTCAATTTAGTACAATAGATAGGGAAAATTAAGAAGACTATAACAAATTGTAAACTAAAACAAGATAACTTTATCAAGAAATTTTAAAAGAAAGAACTAAAAAGAAATACATAATCAATTGAATTAACAATGGCCAGTCTAATTAAATAAAACAACTCAAAACCTTATACCTATCCTGGCTAATGTAATTTTTTATAATACAAATACAATTAAACAAAGAACAATCAATCAACTCAAAAAGTAAATAGCTAACTAATTGTTCAACCTGAACATTTATTATTTTATTAATATATGAATTTAAATTTGATGGGAAGTTGGTTGTAAGCAAGGAACTAGAATGGAAATCTAATGATGGTTTTAGGTAGTTTGGTTTGAAAGGGATATATAGTGGTAATGATACAAGCTTGGTATTGGGGCCTACCCACTCACTTCACACATAGTAGTGATAAGGGTGTCAGGTGCTTAGCTAGAATATACTGTTAACCATGATTTATACTTGACTAGAACATCAAGCTAGCTTCCCCCTTGGTGATGAAATCCAAGTAGGTTGGTCTTGGGTAGACAAATGTTAAAATTCTTGTTTAGAGTTTTTGATTTGGTTTTGTGTGCATAAAATTAAAAAATAGTGAAACAAAATTTTTAATTAAAAACCACCTAATTAAGCTATTTGAACTATTTTAATCATGCAAGTAACATCAATAGAAAGTGTGAATTAATTACTAGCATATAAGGTTAAATCCAACATTAAAATAAGGTAAAAATGTTGATATAGTCAACAATGTATGCACATAATATATAACAGGGTCAATAGAGTCTAACCTGTATCTCAAAAATAAGGTCTAAAAATGAATAGGTTCAGTGGAGTCAACCCTATTATCTGAACAACACATAGAACATAGAAATGGGTAGCTAAGGTCGATATAGTTGATTATATAGGGATAGTTTTAAAGACTACAAATTATAAAAGAAAAGAATGTAAACAAAGAGATAGATAGATAAAAAGGAACCTTGTGGATTAGAGATGTATAGAATGAAGATTGTTGTTCAAAAACCTTGATATATGCCTAAAAATTATACTAATTGGATCGATCGAGTCGATCAAGCTTTATAGAAACCAATCGTTGAGTGCTTGGAATATACAGGGTCTACTAGGTCAACCTAGTATTCTAAAATGGATCTCTAAAAGTCTAAAAACTTGTACTGGTGAACATAGGATTGCAATAAGGGGAGATTAGTATTGTGTAAGTGAATAAAACAAATTAGCAAAATACACACTAAACTAACACCCTAAGCCTATCTCAAAGGAGTAGCTTAGTTAACAAAATAAAAATAAAAAGCACAACTAAAACATGAAAGAAAGACCTTCCTTCACCTTCTTTGGATGCTCCAAAAAGATTTTTGTAGTGGTCGGCTTAGTTTGTGCTCCTGAAGCCTACATCAATGTAGTGTGGCTACCTCCATCTTGTTTAGCTTTGATTTGGATTGGCTTGTATCAACATTTGGGCATTATAAAACTAAGATGGAATTATTTCAAATGAATTTGGGCATTATAATTTTAGCATAAAATAGCTTAAAATTGAATAGGCAAGGAATCTTATTTATAGATTTTTGGAATGGTTGGAATCAACTTAAACAATTAATCTCAAGATGAAGATGTGTGGCTAAATATTAATTCAATTATGTAATTAAAATTCATCTCATAAATATTTGGGATAAAGGGGCATTAACTAGGAATGAAGGGTGTTAATGAGGCATGGGAGGCATTAATTCATATATTTGTGGCACTTATGGTTTGTGGATGCCACCCCATACGATGATGCTGTTTGATGATGTAGTTAATGACAATCAATTTATAAAAATAAATATTCAAAAATTTCCATGGAAAATTAACTTAAGTTCTTTATTTGGTTTAATTAGCCTTAAATGTGATTAGTTAATTTTTATGCAAAACCTTGCCAAATTGTGCACACATTAATCAAATTCGTCAAAATGTCATATTATTGGCTTAAATTTAAATAGATTAGAATTTTAAGTCGATGGTAGATGTGTTGGAACTATTATCTAATTTGGAATGTTATCAATGCAAAATAACAAAGGCACGTGTCTCATATAAAAAATTTGATATAAAAGAGCAATCTAGAGCACGCAGGTGTAAAAATGTCATTTTGACTCAAAATGATCTGATCAAAGTTAGTTGCTTCATAGATTGCATTGCCCCATTTAATGATACTTTAGCTAAAATCAGCACTTGAATATATCAATTTCAACTCATTTAATGTTTTTTAGTTTTTTTAGGCCAAATTGTTCATTTTGGTGGTAATTGGTCAAAATCTTGATTGATGGTAATTAGTGGCTAGATTTAGGTGTCTACAGTACTAGGGAAACAGGGTTAATCCAATATCTTTTACCTAAAATCTTGTGCAAAAAATTTAGATACTAGGTCAATAGAGTCAATCTAGTATGGAAAATATATGATAAAAATAATGATTAAAGAATGAAAGAAAGATAAATGAGAAAGCAACTCAATATAGTCATCAAGCAAAAAGTCCATGATCAAGGGAAATAAAGATAAATGAGAAAGTAAGGAAATAGGAAATGATAGAAATAGTACAGGGTCAACTAGGTTGACCTAGCATAAAAATAAGGTATACAAATAGTACATGGTTGATTGGGTCAATCTAGCATAGTGAATAGAGGCTAGAAAAAGAGAAAATATGGTCTAAAAATAGTATATGGTCAACTAGGTCAATCTATTATAGTGAATAGAGGTTGGAAAAAGGTAGAGGGTCAATTGTGTTAATCTAGTATAATAGATAGGCAAAATTAAGAAGCCTATAACAAATTGTGAACTAAAACAAGATAACTCTTTCAAGTAATTTGAAAAGAAAGAATTAAAAGGAAATATACAATGAATTAAATTAATGATGGCAAGCCTAATTAAATAAAACAACACAAAACCTTTTACCTATGTTGGCTAATGCAATTTTTTATAATACAAATATAATTGAGCAAAGAGCAAGCAATCAACTCAAAAAGTAAATACCTAACTAATTGTTCACCCTGAATGTTTATTATATTATTAATATATGAATTTAAATTTGATGGGAAGTTGGTTGTAATCAAAGAACTAGAATGACAATCTGAGGATGGTTTTAGGTAGTTTGTTTTGAAAAGGATCTATAGTGGTAGTGATATAAGCTTGGTATTGGGGCCTACCCCCTCAATTCACACAGAGTAGAGATAAGGGTGTCAGGTGCTTAGCTATAATATACCATTAACCATGATTTATACTTGACTAGAACATCAAGTTAGCTTTCCCCTTGGTGATGAAATCCAAGTAGGTTGGTCTTGGGTAGACAAATGCTAAAATGCTTGTTTGATTTGATTTTGTGTGCATAAAATTAAAAAATAGTGAAACTACATGGTTAATTAAAAACCACCTAATTAAGCAATTTGATCTATTTTAAACATGCAAGCAACATGAAGAGAAAGTATGAATTAACTACTAACATATATGGTTAATTCCAACATTGAAACAAGGTATAAATGTTGATATAGTCAACAATGTATGTACATAATATATAACAGGGTTAATAGCATCCAACCTATATTGTAAAATAAGGTCTAAAAATGAATAGGGTCAGTGGAGTTGACCCAATTAGCCAAACAACACATAGAACATAGAACTGGGTTTCTAGGGTTGATCTAGTTGATTATATAGGGGTAGTTTGAAAGACTACAAACTATAAAAGAAAAGAATTTAAAGAAAGAGATAGAGAGATAAAAAGGAACCTTGTGGATTAGAGATGTAGAGAATGAAGATTATTATTCAAAAACCTTTATATATGCTTGAAAATTCTAATAATTAGATCGATCGAGTCAATCAAGCTTTATAGAAACCTATTGTTGAGTGCTTTGAATATATAGGGTCTACTAGGTCAACCTAGTAGTCTAGACTAGATGTCTAAAAGTATAAATACTTGTACTTGTGAACATAGGATTGCAGTAAGGGGAGATTAGTATTGTGTTAATGAATAAAACAAATCAATAAAAAACACACTAAACTAACACCCTAAGCCTATCTCAAAAGAGGATCTTAGTTAACAAAATAAAAATGGAAAACACAACTAAAACATGAAAGAAAGACCTTCCTTCACCTTCCTTGGATGCTCCAAAATGATTTTTGCAGTGGCTTGCTCAGTTTGTGCTCCTAAAGTCTACATCAATGAAGTGTGGCTACCTCCATCTTTCCTTTGCTCCTTATTTGGCTTTGACTTGGATTGGCTTGTCTAAACATTTGGGCATTATAAAACTAAGATGGAATTATTTTTAATGAATCTGGGCATTATAAGTTTAGCATAAAATAGCTTAAAATTGAATAGGCAATCATCCTATTTATAGATTTTTGGAATGATTAGAATCAACTTAAACCATTCATCTCAAGATGAAGATGTGTGGCTAAAGATTAATTAAATTATTTAATTAAAATTCATCTCATCAATGTTTGGGATAAAGGGGCATTACCTAGGCATGAAGAGTCTTAATGAGGCATGGGAGGCATTAATTCATATATTTGTGGCATTTATGGTTTTTGGATTCCACCCCATAGGATGATTCCATTTGATGATGTACTTAATGACAATCACTTTCTAAAAATAAATATTCAAAAATTTCCATGGAAAATTAACTTAAGTTCTTTATTTGGTTTAATTAGCCTTAAACATGATTAGTTAATTTTGATGCAAAACCTTGGCAATTTGTGCACAAATTAATCAAATTGGTTAAAATTTCATATTATTAGCTTGGAATTTAAATAGGTTAGAGTTGTAAGTTGATGGTAGATGTGTTTGAAATGTTATCCAATTTGGGATGTTATCAACGTAAAATAACAAAGGCACATGTCTCATATAAGAAATTTGATATAAAAAAGCAATCTAGAGCACGCAAGTGTAAAAATGTTATTTTGACTCAAAATGATCTGATTAAAGTTAGCTACTTCATAAATTTCATTACCCCATTTAATGATACTATAGCCAAAATTGGCACTTGAATATATCAATTTCAACTCATTTAATGTATTTTAGTTTTTTTAGGCCAAATTGTGCATTTTGGTGGTAATTGGTCAAAAGCTTGATTGATGGTAATTAGTGGCTAGATTTAGGTTTCTACATTACAAGGTCGATAAGGTCAATCCAGTATCTTTTACATAAAATATTGTCAACCAAAGTTAGATACTAGGTTAATAGAGTCAATCTAGTATGGCAAATATATGATAAAAATAATGATTAAAGAATGAAAGAAAGAGAAATGAGAAAGAAACTCAATATAGTCATCAAGCAAAAAGTCCATGATCAAGGGAAATAAAGAGAAATGAGAAAGCAAGGAAATAGGAAATGATAAAAATAGTATAGGGTCAATTAGGTTGACCTAGCATAAAAATAAGGTATGAAAATAATACATGGTTGACTGGGTCAATCCAACATAGTGAACAAAGGCTATAAAAAGACAAAATAGGGTCTAAAAATAGTATAGGGTTGACTAGGTCAATCCAATATAGTGAATAGAGGTTAGAAAAAGGTAGAGGGTCGACTGGGTCAATCTAGTACAATAGATAGGGAAAATTAAGAAGCCTATAACAAATTGTGAACTGAAACAAGATAACTTTTTCAAGTAAGTTGAAAAGAAAGAACTAAAAGGAAACACACAATCAATTGAATTAATGATGGCTAGTCTAATTAAATAAAACAACACAAAACCTTGTACCTCTGTTGGCTAATGCAATTTTTTATAATACAAATACAATTGAGTAAAGATCAAGCAATCAACTCAAAAATTAAATAGCTAACTAATTTTTCAACCTGAATATTTATTATATTATTAATATATGAATTTAAATTTGATGGGAATTTGGTTGTAAACAAGGAACTAGAATGGAAATCTAAGGATGGTTTTAGGTAGTTTGTTTTGAAAGGGATCTATAGTGGTAGTGATACAAGACTGGTATTGGGGCCTACCCCCTCACTTCACACATAGTAGTCATAAGGGTGTCAAGTTCTTAGCTATAATATACCATTAACCATGATTTATAATTGACTAGAACATCAAGTTAGCCTCCCCTTTGGTGATGAAATCCAAGTAGGTTGGTCTTGGGCAGACAAATGTTAAAATGCTTATTTAGATTTTTTGATTTGGTTTTGTGTGCATAAAATTAAAAAATAGTGAAAGAAAATAGTTAATTAAAAACCACCTAATTAAGCTATTTTATCTATTTTAAGAATGCAAGCAACATGAAGAGAAAATGTGAATTAACTACTAGCATATAAGGTTAATTCCAACATTGAAATAAGGTATAAATGTTGATATAGTCAACAATATATGTACATAATATATAACAAGGTCAATATCATTGAACTTGTATTGTAAAAGTAAGGTATAAAAATGAATAGGGTCAGTGGAGTCAACCCAGTTATCCACACAAACACAGAACATAGAACTTGGTTGCTAAGGTCAATATAGTTGATTATATATGGGTAGTTTTAAAGACTACAAACTATAAAAGAAAATAATGTGAAGAAATAGATAGAGAGATAAAAAGGAACCTTGTGGATTAGAGATGTAGAGAATGAAGATTGTTGTTCAAAAACTTTAATATATGCTTGAAATTTCTACTAATTGGATCGATCGAGTTGATCAAGCTTTATAGAAACCTATTGTTGAGTTCTAGGAATATATAGGGTCTACTAGGTCAACCTATTAGTCTAGACTGGATGTCTAAAAGTCTAAAAACATGTACTTGTGAACATAGGATTACAATAAGGTGAGAATAGTATTGTGTTAGTGAATAAAACAAATCAATAAAAAAACACACTAAACTAACACCCTAAGCCTATGTCAAAGGAGGAGCTTAGTTAACAGAATAAAAATGGAAAAAACAACTAAAACATGAAAGAAATACCTTCCTTCACCTTCCTTGGATGCTCCAAAATGATTTTTGTAGTGGATTTCTCAGTTTGTGCTCCTGAAGTCTACATCAATGAAGTGTGGCTACCTCCATCTTTCCTTGGATCCTTATTTGGCTTTGACTTGGATTGGCTTGTCTCAACATTTGGGCATTATAAAACTAAGGTGCAATTATTTTGAATGAATTTGGGCATTATAAGTTTAGCGTAAAAGTGATTAAAATTGAATAGGCAAGGCATCCTATTTATAGATTTTTGGAATGGTTAGAATCAACTTGAACCATTCATATCAAGATGAAGATGTGTGGCCTAAGATTAATTCAATTATATAATTAAAACTCATCTCATCAATATTTGGAATAAATGGGCATTAACTAGGTATGAAGGGACTTAATGAGGCATGGGAGGCATCAATTCATATATTTGTGGCATTTATGGTTTGTGGATGCCACCCCATAGGGTGATGTAATTTGATGATGTAGTTAATGAAAATCAATTTCTAAAATTGAATATTCAAAAATTTCCATGAAAAATTAACTTAAACTCTTTATTTGGTTTAATTAGCCTTAAACATGATTAGTTAATTTTGATGCAAAACCTTGGCAATTTGTGTACAAATTAATCAAATTGGTCAAAATGTCATATTATTGGCTTGAAATTTAACTAGATTGGAATTATTAGTCAACGTTAGATGTGTTGAAATTATTATCTAATTTAGGATGTTGTTAACGTAAAATAAAAAAAGGTACGTGTATCGTACAAGAAATTTCATATAAAAGAGCAATCTAGAGCACATAGGTGCAAAAATGTCATTTTGACTCAAAATGATCTGATCAAAGTTAGCTGCTTCATAAATTGCATTGCCCCATCTAATGATACTTTGGCCAAAATTGGCACTTGAATATATCAATTTCAAGTCATTTAATGTGTTTTCATTTTTTTAGGACAAATTGTGCATTTTAGTGGTAATTGGTCAAAATCTTGATTGATTGTAATTGGTGGCTAAATTTAGGTGTCTATAGTACGAGGTCAATAGGCTAAATCCAGTATCTTGTACCTAAAATATTGTGCACAGAATTTAGATACTATGTCGATAGAGTCAATCTAGTATGGTAAATATATGATAAAAATAATGATGAAAGAATGAAAGAAATGAAATAAGGTGAACAAATACTTCAAGGGTTTGTTTAGGTTGGGTTCACTAGGATGTATGCAATCAAAAATGCATCATGTCTATAAATAAATCATGGTTTAGAGAAGATAGAGCATACCTACACATATAATTGGGAATACATTTATTAATCAAGATCATGAACAATATGGGGATCTAGTAGACCTGATTAGGGGATCACTTATCATAATACACCATGCTAGGAAGGGTTACAAATATTTGATTCTAACACAATCATGCAACAACCCTAAAAGAGTCATAGGTTTAATGTTCACTCTATATTTAATAACAAGAAAGTAAATCTAATCTAGTGCACACCAAAGCTTATGGCATAAAGTAGGGTTTAGAATCAAAACAAACTAAATAGACATGTATGGAAGACATACACTAATGTCAATGTATACATAATCATAATGCATGGGAGAGAAACACAACTACATTATTTATCTACTCTTACGAATGGTAAATAAAGTTAGGAATACTTACCTTGAAGATGAACCTACCAAGCCTCAATATCTCCCTTGACCAAGGTGATTTTCAAGAGATTGTTATGGTATGTAAGGATAAAAAATAAAAATAAGATCTAGGCTACACAACCTATCTATTCATTGAAAATAATTCTCCATAAGATAAGATATATATCTCCAAAGAAAGTATGGGACCCTAAGATTTATTCCTCAAGTAGAATGATCAATAAGTATATGTACATTCATACTTATTATTCTTTGATTATCTAATCTCAAATGGTTTGAAATGAACTTGTATATATATATATATAGATTTTTCCATAAATCCTTTTGAATATGTTAGTTGTACAGGGTCAACCTAGTTGACCCTATATGTTTTTAGGAGATAAATCACTAGGTACCGATCTAGGTCAATCAAAGGGATAACAAAACTCAAAGTGAAAAATATACCTAAATAGTACAGGGTCGACCCTATCAACTATGTATAGTAATCAGAAGCTAAAAACTATATAGGGTTGACCTAGTTGACCAAGTATAGTCAAATGGTGAAATGGAGTCAAGACAAGAATAAGGAGGATAATGATGTGACCAATTTTTGGAATGGGTACAATAAAGATGAATAAGCTTAGGGTAAATGGTTCTAGGAGAGAAGTGTGTATATGGAAAGTGGTAAAAGGGACAATAATATTACAAATCACCAATGGTATTTTGACTCCTTTTTTGGTACACCCTTTAAGGAATGTACTCAAAAACATTAAGACTCGATAGAAGTTGAAAATATTATGTGTATACAGTTATTATGATTGTTTGGTTTAAATTTTAGGACTATGACTTGGCTATGTATAACTAGTTTGAGTTATGTGATTATTATTAATATCTTATTATGTGTGCTTGATTTTCATTATGGTTTTGTAACCATTCCTAGATAAGGCCTAAATAACCAAGCATAATTTTGTAAGCTTATATGCCTAGGTTATAGATTGGTAGTCAGGATAATATAGTTTGACTATGCACTTGGCAGGTTTCCAACTTGGTTTTTTTTTTAATGCTATCGAAATGGATTTATTTTTAAATCCATTACTATATCCTTTAAGTAGATTTTAGTGGTTATCCCCATTCCAAATTTATATTGATGTCAGATTTGGTTATTTATGTCTCACCTCAAAATGGTGGTTGTTTGCCAATCCCCTAGATATAGTTTTCTTAATCCCCTCTCCCCAAATATCTAGTTTTTTTATTCCCCCCACCCTCTCTATATATAAGGGGAGTTTGTTTGGGCCCCCCTCTCCCCTCTCCCCAAATATTTATCCCATTAAACTTATATGGTGGACCTATCCCTCTCCTCTCCCTCTTTATATAGATAGGGATTAGGATGGAATAGGATGGGATTATATTCTAAAATAAACTCTAGGATAAGATATACCATGGGGGGTCTAAAAAATATAGATCATGTCTCCTCTAGTTTGGAGAAATGGGGAAATGGGTTCCAAAAACTTGATGCCCAAAAATAACTCCTCAATAAATTTGTCACTTGCTTATGTTACATTTTGTTTATGTTGAGTTATGTAGTGGTTTGGTATCTAACTTGCTCATAATCCCTCCTTAACCCTGGTTCCAAAATCATCATGTAGTTGATGGTTAGGGTGGTCAGGGCCATCGATGGTTGGGCTCATATAGGTAGTTGGTAGGGTTTGTCTGATTTGTTTCTCTATTATTTCATTCTTGGATGAACTTTTAGATATGTATGATGTTATTGGTAGTTTTTTATTATATGTTGTTGATTCCTTTCTTAGCATAGATACTATAATCCTTTCATGTATCATGATTAGTTGATATGGTTATAAATACAATTTTATTTTGATATTAGTTTGGTTACACTTATCATTTTGGGATGCTAACCCTATAATTCAATAGGGATCTTTTGAGAATAATGAGTAAAGGCTTATAATGTTGATTATGTGGTAATATGTGGAGGTTTGCTTTCAATTTCTGAATAATTATTTATACATACTTGGATTTTATCCTTGGATTGATAATTGATTATCATTACTAATGTTATATTAATGTATTGCCTTGTAATCATAACTATAGAATATATGGTAAATAATGTTATGCATGATTTAGTGTAGTATTTACTTCTTATGCAGTCTTATGGAACTCATAAATGTTATCTTGATATGAATGATCATGATAATTTGGGTAGAGATTTGCTTAGGCAAAGAGATTGATTATTTTGGTGTTTAGGAATACTTGAGTATGCTAGCTTGGATTATTAATAATATTAAATTGAATGATAACTATTGAGGATTTATATAATTAAATCCTTTGGATACATATATATGCTTATGGTTCTTTTATATGAGTTGGAATTAACTCTTGGAACAACATGAGTATGTGGAACTATTAATTAGTTGGTTTTAAACATGTGTATAGACTATAGATAATTATTTAGGGTTTTCCAGCCAATATATGATATATATGAACAAGTTCAGTTGAGAGGGATGCCAAGCATATGTTGAACACATAAATAAATTTTTTATTGCATACTTGGGATTTATAAAACTTCATACATAAGTGTTATGCTATCATTAAATAATTAATTTATTTACTAATTCTCATTCTTAAGCTTAGTTAATTTCATTTATGAAATGAATAGAAATTCTGAGTTTGATTCCATAATTAAGGCTGCCTATTATGAGAGTATGTTGATTCAAAGGCTAAAACAAATTATTAGCCTATGGAAGAATAAAATGACCCTTAACTATTTGTAATGTGAAATAGTATTGTTGAGGGGTGAATTATGTTTTTCTAGATGACTATATACATAAATATGCCTAAATGTTTACATGTTAGATATCACTCTTATGAGCTATGTATGCATATTGTTTTATTCTCTTATTGGCCGAAATTGACTGCACATGGCTACGTCATGGCATGTCCAAACATTATTTTTGTAATATTTACTTAAACAAAACATTTTATTTGGGTTAAAATTAATTGGAAATTGGATGGAATTTTCTTGTTAAGTAGACGTTGGTGATGGTGTGAGTTTGGTATGTGTAATTAATTCATATGGAAACTTTGATGCTTATGTGTTGTTATAAACTGGTTGATTTTGAAACTTGTTGTATGCATGAATAAACTATACTTATACATAGGAGAAACATGTTACTCCTTCATGTTAGAACATAATGGAAATGATGTGGTATGAAGTTAAATTACTCCATGAATGAACTCCTTGATTATATAAGTGGTTGATATCTTAAGTTTAATTAATCTTAATAAATTTTTGATTTATGTATGGCTGGAAAATATTGAAGTAAGTGTTAAAGTTGAATTAGATAATATGATTTCCTTATGTTGTAGAAAAGTAGGTGTATTTATTCATGGGCCTTATCAGACACTTATCTAGCTATATAAGTCATAATTAGACTTGTTACAATATGACACAGGCCTTGACTATTCTTATAGCACTCAACATTTGACACTCGACTGTGATGGCATCACTTCACATAAGCTGCAAGCCTTATACGCTCACTAAAAGAATAATATAAAATGGACTAGGGCCCATGTTGGGTTAGTTGTGACATGGTACAACTCTATCCTTTACAGACATTAGTTAGTTCAATGGTGGTGGTGCATTCAAGGGTGCAAGCTATCCTAGGGGAACTGACTGTCCATTAGGCACATGCAGATATGATGCAAGTCTATAGCTTCATGGGCACAAGCCTTTGGTTACCTTAGTTTAATTTCATTCATGTGATTTAGGGGTCATTGGGGTACCTAGTTGAGGTACTTATGCTTAGGGTTGTGCTTAGATGTGGTTATTTATCATTATGAGGAATAAGGTCTTACCTATACTTAGAGCATTTCCTATGTAGGGTGTTGGTGTCCTCATGAGATAAAGGAACACCATAAAAAAGTTAGGTCAAAATCTCATAAGATCTCACATAAATTATATAGATCTAAGCATTTAATATATTAATCATATCACAAAGCCCTTCATCATTATACAAAGTTCAACTATAATATATATCACTAAGAATTGAGCAAATGTTCATATTAAGTAACTAAAGGCCCAGAGGCTCATAGGTAAGCTTTGGAATTACAATGGGGATCATCAAAGGCATCCCAAACTAAAATATAAGCTCTATTGATAAACATATCATCTAGAACCAATCGTCTAGGGCTTCACTACCCCAAACTTATCTCCCCCTTTTCTCACTAGATTCGACTCTACTTTATAGTGTTTTAGGTTACCTTAGTGCCATGGGGAATAGAACATGTTGGTTTCTAAGATGGTACTAGATGTAATAATTTTATCAGTTTTAATATCTTACCTCTAATAAGTTGGAATATCTCATGTACTTGCTTCTCAATGATTATTGAGATAGAAGGGAGTTAGTTAGTTACCTACTAGTTGGCACCACAAGATGAAAAAACAAAAATTATGACAAGTGGTTGCCTCGCACCCAAGTGTCTATTGTGTTGGAAAAAATATTATACTTAGATGGATTTGAGGCCTAACATTACCCTATACAATATTTTTAGTGCACCCTCGAACTAATATTCCAACATGCCCTAAAGTCCTTAAAGCCTTAGATTATGAGCATGATTTCTTCTGAAATGCCATCTACTTCTATGGAGGCAGCACAGAGGGTGAGCATGTTAGTTTTATCCATATATTTCCTAAAGGCCTATAATTTTTCCTTTACCTTTATTATGCCCCTATCTAAGATTATTCCTTAATCGTAGGCCTTTATTTTTAAGGCATAGAAGAGTTCTTCTAGGTCATATTCCTGGGTCTTGATTTGGAATCTCATAGTGTTACCCTATGGTTTGGTCTACATGTGTTCATTCCTACCCAAAATATATGCTTATGACATTAGTGCATCCTTCTCCCCTTCTACCTTTTTAAGGTGCACATCTATGACTAACCCCTAGGTAGAAAATTTACAAAAGATTACATCAACCACTTCTATGCCCTCTTGAAGCTTCAAAAATAGGTCTTCCACCTCTTTAATTTTTATGGTAATCTATTGCTTTATGGTGGCACAAGGGTATTCCTCTTCTTCTGGTGCTGATTTTGACTTCAATCTTTGTAGTATCTATTTCACTAACAGACACACCTTATTAACCTCCAAAAAATTTTAAATGTCAATACCATCATTTGGCTTCCTCCATGTGCTTGGCCAGTTTATATAAATCGAATTTGATAGCCTTGATCTCTTCCTCTAACATGATCTTATTCTAGCTTAAGGCTCTAACATCATTAATGATGTTATTCCATGCTACCTTAGAGGCTATTCAAATGAGGGCATTAGTGGACCTTACTAGATTAATTGTGTGGGGGTTGACAAAAAGTGAGTCATGCCCTTCCTCTAGTTGGTCTACATGAAGGAATTCCTTCTATGGTACCTAAAAATAAGGCTCATCCATATAACTATTTAAGGAAAATGATAGTTACTAGCACATCAATGTTGTGGTAGTTCTAAAGGGTATGCATTCCATCATAAAATTAATCTTCATCTTTAAACCCTTTTATGCCTTTTTTTTAGGCTCAACTGAACTTCCTATCCTTAAATCACTAGCTCCATCTTCTTTGGCTCTTCTTCATTAGAAATAATACTTTATTCAGTTCCTTCCTCTGATGTGTCCTCATTTTCTAGTAAGCGTTCTTCCTCAAACTTATCCCTTCATCTGATTCTTCTTTTTCATCAGTTTTAACTTCACCTTCTTAGGCCTATTAAGTTTCCACAACAATCTCTAATTTATTATTTAAGGCACCATTATCACCTTCCTTGTCTCTAGGTACCCCTTCACTACTTGGGCGTACCTATGGTGAAACTTTTTTAACTATACTAGTGGGGGCACTAGGCACCTATGTTGCTTTCTCCTTTATGGGTTCCATGCTTTTGGTAACCCTCTTTTCTTCCATTTCTCTCCTAGAATTTTCCTTTTAGACCTTATTTATCTCCACCTTCCTCTTATTCACTATTGTGGCTATCTTTTCCTCCTCAACCCTTATCTCCTCGGCTTCAAATTTATTAATCTCCACTTGGGTCATGCCCTTGGCCTTAATGTCCTCTTTTTTTATATAACTCCAATGTCACCTTTATATGGTCTTTATAGATCCAAATTTCCATCCATTGGCACTTATTTTCTTCTTCAATTTGTGGAGGCTCTGTTGTAGGTTATGTGGTTGTGGCACTTGATTGTTTTTTTACTTCCCTAAGTGTGGTAGAAGTTCTACCTTGGAGAGCCTCATGAATTTATGTAGTGCTAGGCTCTTCCTCTAATTATTCTTCTTGTATTATGTATACTTTCATCCTTACATCATATTTTTCTTCCTCTTCTTCCTCTTCCCACACCTTCCTTACCTGTTCTTTCTCTTGTGCCTTTTATGCATCCATATCTAACAAGGTTATCATGGGTATCACCACTAGCCCTTTAGATTTATTATTTTTCTTTTGCCTTAGCTAGGGAAATGCAATATCTAGCTTAAAGACCACACATTTCCTCTTCGACACAGAGGGGGTGCTTCATCATCAGAGGTGATCTTCAATCAAAAGTACTCTTGTATTTCCTCCAGGGTTTCTACCCACTTCTTCGAAAGGGATTTAATTGATGCCATGGGCACTAACTCTCCTTCTTCACAAACCTAAAGGGGGAGATCATCATCCTTGTCCATGTGTGTGATGTTCTTCCTTCACTTCATCTCATATAAGATCCTATGGATGTGCCCAAGGATGACCTCTCTTTTGAGGGGATTGATGTTAGTAGCATCTGATTCATCCTCCTTATCTTTGGTTGCTTTTCCACTTAGGTACATGTATTAGCACCTCAAATTGTGTATTTTAGCATCCATAGTCTTCACTAAGATATCCACATGTTGTACATTGGGGATTCTTCTTAGTGCCTCTTTGAATTAATTGGCTTAAAATGCATAAGGAAATTTTAGCCACTTAGAGTGATTACCATATATGAGTACTAATTAAAAGACAGAAAAGTGTTTCATAATGGATAAAGTTTCCATTCCAAATAGACTCTAGGGGAGTTTCTCAAGGATGTGCCATTCTTCTCTGAATGTTTCAATATACCATGTGTACCATCTGTTTCTATCACTAATTCGCTTTTTAGATCATAAAGAGAGAAGAAACTAAAAGAATAATGGACAAGGCTTGTGAAGTACCTGGATAAAGATCACGCACCGTAATCCAGACGCTTGTGAGCACCCCTCTTTGGCTGTGGAGGAATGACACCTGCAAGGAAAAAGAAACTTGGACAAGAAAATGTTAGATGGATAGGCGGTGGGTTGCCAAGCGAAAGCTTGTTCCCGGAAGTGTGAAAACTTCCTCAAGGGAGGTCAACCCACTGATAACAGATAGATAAAAGACCAAGGAAATACAGAATGCCAGAATACAGAAGTGACAAAGAAATTAGAAAGGAAAGAAAAGACAAAATGATTACCTGAAGGAGTTGTCGGGCTGATGACAGTCGCCGAGGTCAGAAATGTCACCAGCGTCGATTAGCTGATCTGTCGACGTCGGTTGGGGAAGTGACCGGCGTCGGTCGGGGTTGTGGCCTGTAGTCGGGTTTGGGTTGGTTTCTAGACTGTGGACGGATCTAGTTTGTGAACGGGTTTGAGACAGAGTTCGGGGATGAATTTGGATGGACTGGGGAATGGTCTAGCTCTGATTAGGTGCCCTGTATAGGGTCTTTGTTGACAGAGGGATGAGGAAGTTGTCTGGGATTGTGTAGAAAGGGAGACAAGGAAGAGGAAGATGGACAGGGGACAGGTTCTGAGAAGGCTTTTCAGCCTCTCAAGGGAAGGACACAGCTAGCAGAAGACAATAGATAGGATAGATAACTGAGACTAAATGAAATAATGAAATGAAATAACAGACGGTGCTTACCTTTTGGCTTGCTGGCTGAAGAACAGAGGAGCTGTTGTTGGAGCCACGGAAGACTTATTGCAAGAAGAAATCCCTGATCCAGAGCCTTTGCACTTGTTGCTACTGCTGCATGAGGTCCAGAGAGAAGAGAGTCGAATGCCAAAGCACCAAGAGGATTCTGTTTGCGAGCTCAAGGGTCTAAGGGCTGCAATGGATGCAGAAAGGGGTAATGAAGGCTACCGACGCTGGCAGTTTCACCGACGTCGGCCGAAGGGTCACCGATGTCGGCGGTGGTAGAATGGGGATAGAGACTAAAAATAGCCTCTGCCCATTCTTGCATGCCGCCGGGCGAGGGGTTATGGGAAGAACGGTCACGAGGATGCCTAAATGGGCGTGGGGGGAAGATAATGAGGAGATTTGACATAATAAATGCTAGGGGGAAGGTGGAGGGATTCAAGGGAGGATCCAAGGTGGCATGGGTAGGGTGGAAAGGGGGCCACTTGATTAAAATATTTAAGTTATTTTAATCATATGAAGGCCAAGGGTTAGGACATGGGTTTAAGGCGAACAAGGGGGAGGACCAAGGTGCAGACACGTTTGCGGTGTCTACACCATCATATTACTCTTGCTTTATACTTTTGGGTGAAGCAAAGTGGGCAAGTATAATTCTAGTATTTCAACACTAGGGAATCATTGTGTACTAAGAAGACCCATAGGTTGTCCTCATCATTATCGAGCATGTTGATCTCCTCCATCATAGTCAATATTAACATGGACCCCCATCGAAAGGTCTCTATTATTGTATGAAATTTGAGAAAATTATTTATTATGTATATAATGATAAACTTGGTGATGTTAAATTTAAATCTTACACCATGTGGTAGGTGATGCATTGGTAGGTTTTTATTACATCCACCCACTAACCATCAAGACACAATTTCTAACTCACTAAGTATGAAACTTACCTCATCCTAAGATCATTATTGTCCTTGATTGGGAATGTGAATTCTCCTTTATAGTAACCTATGAGTTTCTCAACCCTTTTGACTTTAACATCATCTTCCATCATCTGGTCTTACACTAGGTCTTGTATATTGTTTAATGTATGGTGGTTATATCATTTTAGGAAATAGTTGTGCATGAATGATTCCAAATTTTCTCCCATGAAGACATCTTCAAAAAATTACATGTCTCAATATGACATCTTCTCAAATGCCTCTAGATAACCTTTGAAGATGATACTCCCACTAGCGATGCTATTATTTTCATGATGGTTGATTTTAAGACTATTTACACTTTCTTGGATTATTTCTATGCTTGATACAGGACAAAACTCATCTACTTTTCCCCTAATTTAAACATGTTGGTGTTAAACCATAGTCTTTTTATCTTACCCAAGACTTCAATCTTTGTTGATGCTTCTCAAAATCATGAGGTTTATGACTATATGTTTAGCTCTTGAGCTTCATGTGATGAAAATGATGGCCTTGACATCACTTTACTTTTCTATTGCCCCGTTCTCACCCAATTCATACTCCTTACTTTACTATGCAAATATCATAAGGAACATAGTTTTTTTCTTTATATAATCATTCACTTTTAGTGTCTAAAGGTGATAAAGGCCTTTCTGTAGTAGGGTCTCCTTGCTTTGGCTCTCTAGTTTTCTAGTTTTGCTTTGGTTTTCTTTTTTAAATTCAAATTATCATAAGGTTTGTAATTAGATGTAGTTAGTTTTTCACTATTTTATACCTTTACTCTCATCTACTACCTTAATTATGGTTGATTATTGGTGTGATGGTGCCCATACTCCTTGGGATTCACTAGACCCATAAAATATATAAAAAACTTCTATTATTTTCACATTCAATGTGGATATTTGTGCCTCCACCACCACCTCATGAACTTCTTCTAAAAACCTTTTTATGAAGAACGTGTAGTTAAAATGGTCACTTCCCACCTTGCTTTGGGTAGATGTTAGTTTATCTTGATGTTCTTGTCCTACACTTTGTTCACTTAGCATGATCTTCACCTGTATCCTAGAAATAGCACCTCACATATACATAATTCAACTTCCTCAGTCCCATTTCCTTTTTCTATTGTGCTTCTATTTAAAATGTGCTTATCCATCTTTGTTGATTTCACTATGCTTTCATCTTCTCATCTTAGCTTTCCTACCCCATATAAATCCATTACACTCACCTTCTAGTGAAACATTCTCATCTTATCTCTTGCATATGATGATGTTGTGTGTTTTCACTATATCTTTTGTGCACTTTTATCTTGTGTGACTCTCCTTATTCACATATGTTCTAAGTTTTATGAGTTTTATGTACCCATAAACTTAGGTTTATGGATGTAGGTGCTTAGGAAGTAGTCTTTCTCAATTCACCTAACTGGAATTATACTTGGATGTGTCAAACTTGCCCTTCTATGGGCCTAAAAAAGCCTCATTTTTTGAATATTTTGCATGAAGATCTAATGCATCTCATCTCATTTCTACCTCTAGTAAAATTCATGCACACATAACTTAGGTATTTATCCTTAGGAGCTTATAAGGTGTCCATAAGTAACTCACCCAACTAGAATTATGCATGAAAGTGCCAAAAACATTTTACTATTGACCTCAAAGTTCTTCTTATTCGCTTAACACATCAAAATTGCAAATAACACACAAAATGAAATTTGTTTAGCTTACCCAAAAATTTATTTTGGTCACGTAATAAAATGAATTGTGACTAATAAGTTGGTGTTTGATGGTGCAAGTACAACCCTATTACTGATAGAAATTCAATTGGTTACTTTTGAAATGCCCAGCGAGCATTTCAAATGACAATGTGCATAGTTTGCATGTGTCAGTCTCTAAGATGTCGTGGATGACATATGGGTCCATCAACCTTATCTACAGCTTGCTCAAGTGCATGATATACTTGTATTAATATATTAAAATTAATTCCATTTATATTATCACCTTTTTCTTTATATTCTTGTCATGTTAGAGCTTTTGGCATGCATTATTTATCTATTGGCTCTACCTTTCTTGGGTATGCAACTCATCTAAGTGATCTAAGTCTTATAGCCTTATATTGAGTAATTATTGGTCATCTAATCAACTAATATGCATGATTCATAATTATGGCACCAAGAACTCCATCAATATAATTGTCTTAGTGACAAACACTAGTTGAAATGGTGTAGCCTTGTTCAGGTGCTTATAGGTTATGTGATATGTCCATAATATTGTTAACACTCTGTCATCCCAATATTTATGACCAACATCACATATCACTTTTAGGCACATCCCAAAGATCTTATTGAGTACCTCAAATATGACATTTTCTTGGGGATGGTAAGGCATTATCTTATAATGTGTCACCTTGTATTCTATTAATAGGATCCATATAGTTTCATTAATGAAGCGCATGCCCCTATCATTAGTCAAGATGAGTGGGCACCCATAATAGCTTATGATGTTCTCCCATAGAAACCTTTTAGATATGGTGGCTATGCAATTTTTGGTTGGCATGGCCTTAGCCCACTTGGTGAAATAGTTAGTGACCACTAGAATGTACCTTATGCCTATGCACCATGTTATGGGAGTAATTGGTCTAGTAAAGTCAATGGCCCATTTATCAAATTGTGCTTGGGAAATAATTGGGATTAGAGGCATCTTATCATAGTGTTTGAGCTTCCCTATTAACTATCATATGTAGCATGCCTTGTCATAATCCTTTAAAGATTGAAATAGACTTGGCCACCACAAGCCTGACTATAACACCTCACACACCATTGCATCTCTTATAAAATGGGCTCCCACTAGTTCCTCGTGAAACTCATGCATGATGGATTCCATTTCATGCTCTAAAACACATCAGTGTAGAACTTCACTTTGGCTTGGTTTATATAGCTCCCTACTGATGAGCTAAAAAGGGGTGGCACAAATTATGAGCTATTTCATTTTTTGATTGTAATTATTTGGGGCACAGATCAAAATGTTAAAAAAGAAACTAACTCCATTAAGTCCATAGGGGCAAGATAGACTATATAAAGTTGTGCATCCAATATATCATCCTCAATAGGCACTACTACATCATCAGAGTCTATACAAGACAAATGGTCTCAGCCCAAGTTATGGTTTCTAGGATTGATGACAACAAAAAACTATAATTATTGAAATAAAACAATTTATCTAAAAATTCACCCATAGAGAATGGGATTATTCATGAGGTACTTAATTTCCTCATGGTTTGCGAAGAAGATGAAACAGGTTAAAAATAAATATTATCTAAATTTTTATAAGATGTAAACCATGGTGAGTGCCTCATGATCAATTTTGGTATAGTTTTGCTTTGCCTTTGTTAATGTTTTGATAACAAAGGAGATGGAGTGATCCATTTTACCTTTTCTAGGCTGTGCTAGGATAGTGCCAATTATAGATCCAAATTCATCAACATAGATGTATAATGGGGTCATCTAGTCAGGAAATTACAAGATAGGTGTGCTAGCCAATATAAGCTTCAAAGTCTCAAAGGCATCATCTTGTACTTTGCCTTAGTATAATGGGTCATCCTTCCACAAGAGCTCTTCTAGAAACATTAAAATATTTGAATAACTCCTTATAGACTTTCTATAATACCCATAGTGGCCAAGAAAGGTGAAAACATATTTTTATGTAGGAGTCTGGAGTTGAATGATGATCATAATATTCATAAGATAGATGAGTACACCACTTTTATAGATGATGTGCCTGAGCAATGTTACAAATGGTGTCAAAAAGATGAATTTATTTAGGTTTAAGGATATCTAAAGTTGTCTGCACCTATAAAACATTAGGTGCATGTTATCACAATGGTCCCTCATGAGGCTATACATCATCCAGTCATCTAGGTAAACCTAGAGTAACTTGTGGATGAATTCTTTAAATGTAGTGATCACCACTCTAGAGAATATGGATGGAAAATTCTTGAGTCCAAAGGGTATCACATTATAATAAAAATAGCCTCATTTATTTTCAAAGGTTATTTTGGGCTTGTCCTCCTCCTCAATCTAGACTTGGTGGTATCCAAAGAACCTACCATGATGGTGTAGATCTCATAGCCTATGACAACTTCTAAGACTTCATCAGTGAATAGAGTTGGAAAGTGGTTATTTATATAGGTGGTATTCAACATTATATAATTGATGTAAATGTGAATTGCCTATACTTCTTGATGCTTATCACCATTGAGCTCACCCACTCAAACTTCTACATAGGGTAAATTACCCCTACAACCAACATTACATTGATCTTTGTTTTAACCTTGGTGCAGAGGTTAGGATTCATTCTACTGGGTCACTTCTTGATCAATTTTTAACCATTGATTAGATTTATGCTCATATTAATAAGGGATGGGTGGATACCATTCATGTCTTGATAAGTCTTTGCAAACAAGTATTAGAATTCCTTCAAGAGTTTTATAATGCATGTTAATTTTACATCAAACTAATAGGTGCCTAAAGTAGCCATATTTGGCTCTCCTTATGCATTGATGTCCACTTTAATAGTCTTTTGTGGTTCATAAAATGGTTCATTCTTTTCTTGGTGTGATTCCCTGACTTGCCTAGTTCCCTCAATTGTGTGTAAGTAAAGATGAGTGGGGTCTTATTCATCAAGAGTGTTATCATCTACTTAGAATATGATCTTTCTTTTGTTAGTCAATGTTTTGCTATAGTGTTCCTTCTAAGTTTCTCATCTTCTTCACTCAAGTCATTATTGAGTGTTTGTTCCTAAAAAAAAATTGGGAGTGCTAGCCTTTTTTACCCAAACATTTCTTTCAAGTGCTCCTTAAGGATGGAAGTGTCCTCAAACACTACCCTCCAAATTTGCAATGGCTCAATTCCAAGTTCGATGAAGAAAATGAGGTGTGCACAAACTTATCTTTAAGGACATCTCAATTAATTATCTCTTATTTCATCTTGTTGACCACATACCATGCTCGAGACCATGTCTTTAGATTTGTATAAAAGGCATGCAACCATAAGTTATTTGGGGCAGTCATGCCACAGTCAGTCCATGTCTATTCACTTAGGTGCACATGCACCATGGGATTAGAGTCACCAGAGTATGCCAATATATCTAATTCCTCATTACTCCTCCTAAATGTAGTGTAGATGTCTACTTTCAACTTTTTATAGGTTGGTATGTTATACTTTTATGATACCCACCAATGCACGGTAGTGATTCTTAAGGTATACACTAGTGCATCCATTTTATCTATTTCTTTGGGGATATATGATTCAAGATCATGGACGTATTTTTCCACTTCGTTTCTTCCTTCAAATTTTGAGAGAGTTGTATTCTTTCACTTTATTAGGAAAAGTACCTTATTTTATTTCTTCTCATTATATGGGACCCATTATTTTAGAGAAGGATCAATCCAGTCAGTCCTCACAAACTTTAGTGCCTTTGTGCACACTCGGTGATATTTATAACTAGTGGACTCATAAACCTCTTTGACCCATCAGTCATAAGTGATATTGGTGGCGTCTAAGACTAACTTCCCATATTCCTAAGAGAGTAATCCTTTCTCAAAGGGGTTGATGTTCTTGATGCCTTACACCATGAAGTTATATATATGGTTGATATCATCCTCCAAAGCAATGCCCTCCACATAGGGAGGTATTTGTTCATTTGAGAGGGGAATCACTACCCTTTAATTACCATTTTTTAAGTTCATATATCTCTTATTGAAATTGATATCAACATTATTTGTATACCACCATGGCCTTCCCAGAAAAATTGGATAGTTATCTTGTTCAACCAACTTGATTACCTCAAAGTTATTATCAAATTTGGAACCCATAATATATACAATGACACCCTTTAAAATTATGATTATCTACATTTGGATCTTGTTGGCCATGAAGAGTACATGGGGAGAAGGCCTCAAGGTTAGCCTACCAATGTGTTTTCCCATGTGTTCTTGGTTAAGATATTGACCTTGGTGCCTATGTCAATAAGGACCTCATAGATAGACCATCCATCAATGGTGGCATTCACTAAGAGTTCTTGGTAATACTCCATATTCTATGCATTCTTAACCTCTTGTGCCCTTTCCATGTGTGGCGTGGTAACTTCAACTGATGGTTATCCTACATGTTTTAGAAGCAAATTATTTTATAAGGGAAAAGTCCCTTCTATTTGTATGAGGCACAAGATCTTTGTTAGCTCTTATAATTCATCCTCCTAGCCATCCTACATTTTATGAAAAGTGGTAGTTTACACCTTTAGGTCTTGTGCCAATTAGAGCTTTCCTTGCAGGTTTTGGATCACACTCATAACTTGTTATAATATGTATTTCTAGCATGCTTGGTCCAGATAAGGCATGGCTTTGGGTTTTAACTATGTAATTCACTCAATGAGGCTTGGCTTCACATATTCTAGGTGAAACTTTGGTGTTGGTAAAACTAGTAGTTGAGTGGTGATTCCACTTCAAGTAGTTACTTACACTTTGATTGACTCCATGTGGGCTGGTTGTACATTTGGATTCTATTTCACCTATTTAGACTCATGTCTCATAATCATTGTCCCCTTTTTTATTTTGGGCTTGCCTTGGGTTATTTTTTAATAAGTTAGGGAATTCCACGACCTTGTGTGTTACTAAAAAATACCCACACATTAGATGTGTAGGGCAATCATACTGATGGTGATCGATTGAACTACACTTGTAATATGATCATGGTGGTAACCTTCCTCCACCACATCCACCACCTGGACCTATGGTGCTTCTTTACATCCCATAACATGCATTCTTCTAGCGATAACCATAATTTACTTGGGTTTCTTTCCCTCTTACTACTATCATTTATTGTCATGCACTTCTCCCCATGTTCTCATGTAGCTCATCGATTATATAGTAATCAACCATGGTATGGGTATAGAAATAACATAACCAAAAATAGGTAGTTGTGATGACCTAACTATCAAATTGAAATAAAGGGTAGTTATGAACATCATGTGCCTCATGACAAGCTTCACAACTAAGAAGTAATGTGCACATATTCTTTTGAGGAAAAATGTTTCTATTATGGCCTTCTATCTCATAATTTGTCCACTATAACTTTCTTTGAGAATCTTGCTACAAACCAATGGTTATATTTTGTAGTTGGGAAGCTATAAATGTAATCTACACCTCCATGAAAGGGCTAATTCTTATATCAATGTTTCAAATCACCTCAACTCTGAACATGGCTTTAAGCACTTCTCAAAATTTTATAAATATTTATATGGATAATGCCCTTCTAAATAATACTAAAAATCCTTCAATGAATCATTTTACATGATAGGAGTTGTGAATATCATAAGGGATCATGGAAAGGAGAGTCTTTAATATAGAATCATACAAGCACATGTTATTTCATAATCCCTAGTTGATCTCCTTGAGCATGATGATGATCTGCTACTCAAACTTAAGTATATCAAATTATTTCATGAAGGCTTCCTTCGGGAATCATAATCAATCATATATTGGTTAGGATCAAACATCATATACAAAGTATGGGCACAATCAAGCAAGGTGATCTCAAACTAGGTTGCCTTACACTCAGATTGGGTTATTCCTTGAGTGCACCATTATAATTCACACTTGAGCACATGCTCTATAACATTATCCATGCCTTGATACTTAGGAAGATGCATGGCCATATCATAATAAATTTAGGGTGAGTGATTATCCAATGTTTGAAGTACTTGTCCAGGTAGTGAGCCTCCAACACCTCTAGCCACTAGGCCAAGTATTGGTCTTATTGTTATTGCTAATTCCATAGAGGATGATGGCACTATACTACAAACTAGTGGTGTAGGGCCGCTTCCTCTAGGCTATTGCCCAGACTAGATAGCTAAAATTACATGGATTAAGGTGATTTTTCTCATATTCTATCTGGTCAAGATAGTGTCTTGAGGTTTAGATGTATCCTCACTTATCTCCTCACAAGGAATAACTTGTTCAATCATAAAATTATAGTCTAAGTATGTAAAATTATTAAATTATAAGTTGATAATAAGATCTGTTAACAATCTTATATCTTCTTGTGGGTGATCTAGTGCATGTGCTCATACCATAGGTCTAAAGGGAGTAGGTGTATCTCATGCATCTCCAATGGCCAATTTCTATAGGGACCCTAAGAATTCACTTATCAACTAAAAATATTATTTCATGGATTTAAAGGTTCCTTCCTTAGGGCACTACTACATTTAAGAGATCCTTCTCTATGCCCTTCTCTCTTGTTGTGGGTCCTCTTGACACTTCTAGGTTCCAAATCATCCATCAACTTGTTCATCTTCTTGTTATAAGCATATCTCTTAAGCTCTCAAGTGTCAAAATAATCATCCCCTCCCATTACACCTTACCTACAAATCCCTTTATTACTCATGGCCCTACTCATATGTGAGAGGACTTTAGCCTTCCATCCTCATAGTCTCAAAGTTGTAATCCACCATCAAGTTTTGACTTTGGTACTAATTCTATCTTAAACATGCGTTTGAGTTTGCACAAGAACTAATATTTTTCTTATTTAGGATGGAGTATGTTGATACTATGAATTCAAGAACATAACTATTCAATGCCCTTTGCCACCATTTATCTATGACTCTAGTCTAAGTGGAATCTAATTTCTAAAGCCTTTCTAGGTGATTTTTCATTCATTTGAGATGTTGTCCATAGCTTCAAATTTTATGTGTCATATAAATATCCAACCATTGGTACACCTACTTTGGTATTTCACAAAATAAAACCTTGTATAGGGCATCATAAAAGTGGTTCTAAACCCAATTCCTTGGTTTCTATCCTCTACAAGTTGGATGCCTTAATGCAAAGTTATCTTCCACTAATTCCAACTAGCACTCAATGTTCTTAAGGGAGAGTTAGAGTAATATTTTTGTGCATCATTATAGAAACAAAATTCAACATGTCCTGACAACAGAACCAAAAGATTGTAAAAAGTATGTGTCTTTAGTCATGGGCCATTTTAGGCACTTATCTAGCTATCCAAGTCAAAATTAAACTTATTAAAACATGGTGCAAGCCTTGACTAATCTTGTAGTGCTCAAAATTTGATACTCAAATTTTATAGCATCACTTCACATAAGGTGAAATTCTTATAAACTCACTTAAAGCATAGAAAATAAGGTATAGGGGCCCCTATTAAGCTAGTTGTGTCATGGTGTAACTCTATCCTTCAGGGACATTGGTTAGTGCAATGGTGGTGGTACATTCATGGGTGCAAGCCATCTTGGGGGGAAACTAACTATTTATCAGGCATAAGAGGATATGATATAGGTTTATAACTTCATGGGCACAAGCCTTTGGTTCCCTTGTCTTAACATTATTTAGGAACTTGAGGGGTCACTAGGGTACCTAGTTGAGGGACACATGATTAGGTTCACATGTAGATATAGTTATCATTGTGAGGTGTAGGGTCTTACCCATACTTAGAACATTTTCTATATAGGGTGTTGGCATCCTCATGAGCTACAATAACACCATAAAAAATTTAGGTCAAAATCTCACAAGAGCTCACATACATAATATATATTTAATAATTCTATCTATTAAATCCCTTCATCATTAAACAAATTTCAACTAGTATATATGTATGTATGTATACATACATATATACTAGATGAAATTTGTTTAATGATGAAGGGATTTAATAGATAGAATTATTAAATATATATTATGTATGTGAGCTCTTTTGAGCTTTTGACCTAACTTTTTTATGGTGTTCTTGTAGCTCATGAGGATGCCAACACCCTATATAGGAAATGTTCTAAGTATGGGTAAGACCCTACACCTCACAATGATAACTATATCTATGTGTGAACCTAAGCCTATGTCCCTCAACTAGGTACCCCAGTGTATACATACATACATACATACATACACACATACATACATACATACATACATATATATATATATATATATATATATATATATATATATATATATATATATATATATATATATATATATATATAAGTATTGAGAAAATGCTCATCTTAAGCTACTAAAGGCCTAGAGGCTCACAAGCAAGATTGGGAATTACAATGGGGAGCATCAAAGGCATCCAAAACTAAACTCTAATATCTAATGGCAAATATGGCATTTGGAACCAAACCTCCAGGGCTTCATTAATCTAATTTTCTCTCCCCTTTTTCTCATTGGACTCAACCCCACTTTATAGTGTTTTAGGGTGCCTTAGTGCCATGGATAATGGAACACATTAGTTGCTAAGATATAACTATATTTAATCATTCTATTGGCTCCACTATCCTACCTCTAATGAGCCATGATTGTCCCATATGCTCACTTCCCAATGAAGATTGAGCTAGAAGGGAGTTAGTTAGCCTCCTACTAGCTATCACCACAAGATGACAAAATAATAATCATGACAAGTGATTACCTCACACCCAAGTATCTATTGTGTTTGCATGGATCCTATACTCAGATGGATTTGGGGTCGAACACCTTACTTAAAATAATGGTTTATTGAATAATCTATGTTATGCGAATATACATTTGGCTGTAATGTGTTTTGGGTTGTATTGATTCCCATTTATTAGTTGTATCACATTGGCTATTTTCCAATATAAAATCATTTGAATTAATTTAATTATAGGCTGCCACCATATTTTATCTAATGAATAATGAAGTTGATCACTATTGTATCATTTTTCATTCAATTAGTTAGTGGCATTCATGTTGATTAATTGGATGACATATGAACTTAAATCTAGTATGTTGGAAATGGTGTCATGACCCTAAACTATGAGGAATTGATAGGCTCAGCTAGTACCACCTAAATAATTACTTATGAAACTCTATTTTTCATTATGTCCTTGATTGTTCTCTCTTTAATGCATATGATATTTTTTGTTGTATGTTTAAGGGAACTTAGCATATTTTGTATGTGCTCAAATTGATAGTTGGTAGCTATGTAGGATTAACATGTTTTATATTATACATAATTTTCAATTAGGATAATGTTATATCTATTCCAATTTCATTGAATTTTTATGACCTAATGATATCATAGGGTGTTTTAAGGATAACCTTGCTAGTTAGTCTGGAATGATATTTTTACCACCCATGAATGGAATGGAAACCCACTGAGTGGAGTAAGACACTTAATGAGGGATAAAGACATATAAATGATCTTATGTAGAAGAATGTGTACTAGATATGGAACTCAGGACCTATCCATGTATGTACATAAATACATCCCAAACCCCATATATACCCTTAAGGCAACATATTTCCCCATATCATGTTTTATGATTAATTACCCTTAATTAATTATTTTTTTCACCTCTTTTGGTTTTAGTTATGCATATGTAAGGACACTAAGTGAGTATCACATGCTTCTAAAAGTGAGCTGGGTATGATAAGCATCCAAAATCATACTCAAATATGTAATTAAATTTTTTTTGGGGTTGTTTCATTTGGTATTAGATAAGTGTTTCTACTCTAGGGAACTCTAGGACTTATAGAGTTGTTACGTGATGACCAATAAATTGTCCCAATTAAGTGGAGTTGTGAAGTAATTCACAACTTCACTTAGTCTTTTAGGATGAATTTTAAGGTGTTGTGTTGTAACTATAGAAACTAAAAGTTTTTTGTATCTCTTATAATAAACGATTCTAAGGAATCAAAATTCATTTTATGTTAGTTTTTATCATCCCCTAGCCTTGGTTGGGGTTAACCCTTCCTAAATCTAGTTACATCAAGCCAAGTCTCGCCTATCAACCATTGAATTGTATGGGTGATTTAGTGGGATATAGGTGATTCAAAATTCACTCTTGAAATTAGGGGAATAATATCTAGTCTCTATGGTCAACTTGTATGGGTAAGCCTTCCTTAGATGCTTGAAATATTATGACATAGGGAAGATCAAGGGTTCAACCTAAACCTAGAAGGCTTAATAGGGTTAAAAAGGGGATGAATTTTTTGGGTAAGTCTACAAATATTGATCTCTCTTCTCATGAAAATATTATCATGAGTTTTTGATAACCCATGAATTAGTTTGGGTGTGATATCAAATCTTCATTCTTTGGATGAAAGCTACTAAAAATTTATCTACAAAGAGCTAAATATCTTGTATTATTTTGATTAAAAGAAATAAAATTTTAATTTTTTTAGATTTATTATGGCACTATAAGTTAGATGGTTATATTGGAGTGAAAATATCTCCACATGATGAGTTACTTGTAGAAAACAAGGCAACCCTATCTCTTTTTTTATTATAACAAGATTATTATGCAAAAGACTAACATAATAACATTATGGAACAACTATGGTAAATAACAATAGACTATGGATTATCCTAGGTGTCACTACACTTGATTGGTGGTAGCAGTATATAAATTTAATGATATGACAATGATCGAGAGGCACTGGCTTATCTAATGTATTATACTTTAAAGCAAACTAAGGAGGTTTTATTGTCTAGTATATTACCTAGTTTGCTGAATTACAATCATTATGTACCCTAAAAATAGATAAGCTTATGTGGTTCTAAAAACTTGCACATATTCACAAATTTAAGCTCAATCTTTTTGGTGTATTTTGAGTTAGATTGGTCAAGCAAGTGGCTTTGTAATTGTAAAAGAAGGGGCTGAAGTTAACTAGTTTTGACATGTTTATTTTGATCATATATCAGTTTTATGTCTATGATGTATATTTTAGTAATGGATATGTTCGATTCTATGTGGATGTTTAACTTGATCCTAGCTGAGTTATGCATCCATGGGGATGCATATTTAGACTTGGTTAAATATTAACACCCATGAATATGTCTATTCTTGGACATGTCCTACATCTATGAGGATGTTTATTACAAGTATTGATCAAACTTATTATTGGTAGGAGATTGTAATTAATATAGTAGTGATATCATACTCACCTTGACCCTTAGATAATTTCACCCTTTCCCAAATTGATGTTGTGTTAAAATAAACATCACCATTTGACCTTTGACATGTTGGATTAAGTCAATTAGTTAAATTGTGATATAAGTTTGGTGTTGGAATCTTAAGACAATGCCTCAATGTCTACTGATAGTTTGCATATGAAATCCATTTGATAAGGTTGAGGTATGATATCTTAGGAGGTCCAAGGGTGTGGCTCAATCTTAGAGGGATTGGTAGGTGAGTATGATTGACTTGCTTGGGAAAGTCAAGAGTTTTGGGGATATCTTAATATTATCGAGTAGTGTGAGCCATTTATCCATGACATTCAAATATTGTTGGTAAAATTATATAAACTCAAGGAATAGATAAGAATTATTAGAACAAAACCTTCCTTGAGTGAAGGTAATTGTAATATAATATCTCTATGACTAATCTTATGATATCATTTAATGGGTATTTGATGTCTTTTGGTTGGAATCTAAACAATAGGTAGACTGATGGAAATCATGGACCCTTGTGCTTCATAAGCCTATGTTTTTTTATTTCTATAATGTGGAAAACACCTTAGCAGAGTTACCTATACCCAAATGTGTGCTTATCTTATACAGATCATTCTTTTACATTGTTATACTTTTATTATATAAGCCTTGTGAGATGTGAATGTGATTAACCATGTGAAACATGTGAACTTTTGTCTGACAAGATGGTTATCCAGATGTTCTAGTTATGTTATAAATATGTGATATTATGTTGTAAACTATAAATTGTGAATCTAAGCACTTGTGTTCTGTAGCTCCCTTTTTGGAAGCTAAATCTTTTGATTAAGCTACCAAGGTATATCATTGTGATGTATTTTGTATTTCCACATCATTATTCAAGATATGAGCATTGATGCAAGTATGATTGAGGGTAAAGAAACACTTTTTACTTAATGGTTTAGACCAGGTGTGGGTTAGGGAATGGAGTCTCTCATACGATGAAAACCCATTACTCCCTTTTTCATGAGTATCCACTTGATTCATGTAGAGTGTGAACCAAAAGAGTCACATATTAGACATGATATCCTCATGCATAATGGTCACCTTATTGTGGAGTGTTTCCTTTAGCCACCTCTCAAAGGTTTTTGTTAAATAGCCTATGTGGAATTTTATTATATAACCTTGTGAAGAACTAACTCATCCTATAATTTTGATGTTTATGTAAACCAACAAGGGTGTACTTACTAAAATACATGCATGTGTTGGCCTATTAGTACAATCATGTTATGGATGAGGTATTACCTTCTTATACCTAATATATATTATATAATGAATATACTTTTGAATTTTTTTATGTATGACTGAAATGTATTCTATTTTTATGTTTGGGAGGAATATTTTTAAGTCTTGATCAAGAAAATTTTGGAATCTTCGGCACCCTTTTTATATTTGTTGCTATGAGGTAAGTGTAGTAAGATGGTGGGATTGTGATCCCTATAACAATCATGTGAGCTCAAAAAATTGGTGGAGAGCATGTGGTAAACCTTTGGGTTACATGTAAATTCTTGGGATGGATTATCCTATTATTCAGTGTGGATAGTGTGGGATGTTGCACTATCCCATGAATGGTAATTTTTGGTTTGGAAGTTACCATTCAAGATGAGTTACTAACATATGATAACATTTTTTAATGAGTGATCATTAATTTATCTGTAAGGCATAACATGTTTTGGTCAAGACACTATTTTAGTTTCTAGAATATGTCAAAATCCTATTAGGATTGTGAAAGTTGAAAATGTTATCCTAGAAGTTGAATATTTATATGGTAATTTTCTCCTCATAATAAGAGGGATATCAAGATAGAAATTGGTTCTCTAGCAGATTTTCAATCTAAATGGTTGAAAATTATTAATCTACCTATCTTACACAAGATAATATCTAAAACATGTGCTTTTAAGGTAACTAAATATTTTTGTTGGCACTTATTGAGTCATGGATAATTCATTTCCATGGTTGGTAATGTTGTTTTTCCAACAAGGACTTAAAAAGTCATGCCTATTTGGGTGGCTGAATTTTAATAGTTCTTATAGAGCTTTGTTAAAATAGTGGTATACCATTGGTAGACACTAAAAAAGAACAAGTTTAGGGTTGTTATACCTTTTAAAAATGCTATAAATATCTAGTTTGGATGTTAATGAATGACATGTGCATCATAGAGCATGTAGTTATACCTTGAGTTGAGGTATGGGTATGAGCATCTAATTCTATAATAACATGTGAGCTGGTAAAACATTTATTATGGATTAGATAAAGAAAATACATGGATATAATTATGATTAGGATAGGAATGGAAATTATATCCTACCTAGATGGTGTATTACATCCTCTTGCTTTACTATTATGTAAGTTGATGGTTCTTCAAATAAATCTTATAGTTAGGTTGTGTAAGTGCACATAAGGGTTAACATTACTTGGTAGAATTTGGTAAAATACCAAGGGTAGCCACACTTACTAACAGCTATTCTATTGATGGTTGAGTATTAGAATAGTTTTAAAGAGAGTGATTAAGTTCCCATGGACAATAGGGTCCTCAATTGTTAATATAGTCACTAGGATGAATACTCTATAAGAAGGGGAGGATGTTACAACTCCACCCTTGTTATACTTTTATATGACTACTTAAATATTAATATTATCTTATGTATAGTTGATTGATACACTTCCTTACTTATCTTGACTGTGTTGTTGGGTTTTGATGCTATGATACTTAATTGTAGTTTTTTTATACATTATGTTTTAATTCTGCACTTGATGATGTATGAATTGCTTGATGTAATTAGTATTTTATTATAGTTATTTATTTTTTTATGTGTATTCAATTTTATATATATATATATATATATATATATATATACATAGTGGTTATAAGTACTAATTATGAGTTAGGCTAGATGTTGGCATCAGTATTAGGGGTAGCATAGAGATTCTAACTAGTCAGATGAGTTCTAATAGGTATCCATGTATTCTTGGTTAGTATTGTGCCATTGGATAGTCTTGTTGATATTTTTTGCCATCGAATTTTATTTCTTGCTTTGTCACTTTTTGATTTTATCCTATCATTTTATTGGTTGATTTTTATGTGTTTGCTTGATGTTGAGACCATCTACTTAAACTTATTCTTTTCTATCTCCTCCCCAAAATCCTTATCACCCTAACTTTGTTAGATTCACCCTTGCTAAATTTAGACTCCCTAAGGACTTACCTAGACCTACCCCCCATGACAACCCCTCCCATGCAGATTATTACCCTGGTGACCTGGTAATTATTGGTGGATTGGTTATTTGGTCATTATGGCATTTAATAATTAAATTATATTTTAATTATTAATATATTTATTATTTTATTGTTTAAATGGATCAAGCCTTTGGGGGAGGTTTTTAATGACCATTGCATTTATGATTTTTGGTGAGGGTAGTTGCATGAGGAGTTGGCCAATGGATTTGGAGGATATTTTTCTCTTTCTGAAATGAGTGAAGAAATTAGTTAGAGGTAGTATGGTGAGTTAGATGGGGAGGAGGGAAAGTGGGATAATGATGGATTGAGAGAGAGAGAGGGAGGGAAGAAGAATGGAGAGAGGGCAAAGAAAAATAAAGATAGAGAGTTTTTTGGTTTTGATTCTTGGCATTTTACTTTGTTATGGATTCTATTATCCATGGTTGATTATCACTATTGAAAAGCCCAAGTATAATTTTAGAGATGTTTTGCTTGCATTATGGAGATTATCCCATCTTTACATTAAACCAGGTATGTTTTTTTACAGCTAAGCTGGTTATTTATCTTAAAAGGAATTATAATGATATGAGATGTTACATGCATTGAAAGACTTCTGGATGGGTACCCATTGCACCATAGGATTTCAATATTTTATTTTTGCATATAAATTTGCAAAAAGGGGATTAGATCTATTATCTAGTTTTATGTATATCTTATTCATTATATCGTGGGATTGGATAATATATTATGGTTGGAAGTTAAATGTGATTCTAATTTTATTATGTATATGCCATAACCACACATTGTTGAACCTGTTACTCTATGTATTTTGATTATGTGTATGTGAATTTCCAAAACCTTTCCTTCAATGTAATGCCATGGGTGTTTTAGATGACTATATTACATAGATTATATGTTATTAAATGTATGAATTTGACTTTTATTAACCCAACATGTACCATGAAATGGATATGATAATGCATTTTGGCTTTCTTCCAATGATCCATGCACTTTCTTAAGGGTTTGCATTGGCATGTTCCTCTTCTATTCTATATGACCTATGCATATGCATGTGGGTCACCGTACCCTATTCTTATTGGTTTCATATCTAAATAAGTTGATTTATGAGTTAAAATAGGAAAATTGACCTAGGGTTATTTTTAATTTTAAGGCAAATTTACTTTGTTGGTAATATATTTTTCTATTTTGAATAATTGGTTTGGCTTTTTCTGTAATCATGCAAGTAGAGTTCTGTTGTTGATATATATATATATATATATATATATATATATATATATATATATATATATATATATATATATATATATATATATATATATATCAACAACAAAACTCTACTATATATATAATATTATATATATAGTAGAGTTATGTTGTTGATATATATATATATATATATATATATATATATATATATGTATGTATGTATGTATATATATATATGTGTGTGTGTGTGTGTGTGTATATGTATATATATATATACATATATATGTATATATATATATATATATATATGTATATATATATATATATATGTATATATATATATATGTATATATATATATATATATGTATATATATATATATATATATATATATGTATACATATATATATATATATACACACATACATATATATATATATATATATATATATATATATATATATATATATATATATATATATATCAACAATAGAACTCTACCTGCATGATTACAGAAAAAGCCAAACCAATTAATTCAATGTGAAAAAATGATTTGGCTGTTTAAAGTTTAAAAGCGTTGAGTTTGTTTTTGGATTGTATTATTTTTTGCCTTAGATTTTACTTTGAAATGGCCACACTAGGCTATTAAATGGCATGACTTGGAATTTGAAGATATTATGGCCTTATGAGAGATGCCTATGTAATTTAATTAATCCCAAACCATTGTGGCATAGATAAGTTTAACTAGATCATTTCCTTAATGAAATATTCATTTACATTTTCCTTGCATAAGTTCATTTTGGTCATAAATACCTATATGTGGGTTTGATTGGAAATCTTATGTGTGTTATTTTGAAAAGATTGATTTTTTTATTATTTATTAAAGAGTTGTATATGCTTTATGTATTTCTAAATTATGGGAATAAGGGCAAATACTACTAAAATTATCATATTATAATTAGGGTTTTCCATTTTTAATTAAAACCATTTGAGAGGTTTTTTGTCTTGTTAACTCATTTTTTCCTGATTTTAATATTTAGAAATTATATGAGGTCATGATACCTTATGATAATCCCAAAAATATCCTATATCTATTTTTGGCTTAAAACTGATTTATTTATATTAATGTTGGTTTGAATAACTATTCTTATTTTAGAAATTGTTGGTTAGAATCACTATTCGTAATCCAGAAATTGTTGGTTTTATTGGATATTATGATAAATGTGTTAGCTAGGTTTTACAGGTTGACTAGTTATTATGATTACTTGGTTTCAATTGTTGGACTAGGGATTCGCTACATATAACTGGTTTGAGTTACATGATTGTGATTTATATCTTGTTATGTGTCTATTTGATTTTTATTATGGTTGTGTAACCATTCCTAGTCTAGGCCTAAATAACTAAGCAAAAATTTGTATACTTTTATGCCTAGGTTATAGATTGGTAACTAGGATAATATAGGTTGACTATACACTTGGAGGGTTTTCAAGTTGGTTTTTTTATGAATGCTATGGAAATGGATTTAATTGTTAAATCCATTTCTATATCCTTTGAGTAGCCTATATTCGTTATCCCCACTCTGAATTTATATCGATGTCAGGTTTGGTTATTTCTATCTAACCTTAGAATAGTGGTTATTTTTCACTTGCATGTGTTACATTTTATTTATGTTTATTTATCTATTGGTTTGGTATCGAAATTTGTTAGAATCCCTCTTTGACACTGGTGGCTGAAACTACCATCTAGATGATGGTTTGGATGGTAAGTGACACTAATGGTTGGGCTCATAGGGTGAGTTAGGAGGGTTTGTTTGATTTGGTTTTCTGTTGCTCTATTCTTGGATGACTTCATGAACAGGTGTGATGTAATTTTTAATGTTTAATTATATGTTGTATATAAATTTATTAAGATATTTTTTATAATTCTTTCATGTAGCATTATTCGTTGATGCAATTATAAATCTAATTTCATTTTGATATCAGTTTGGTTACACTTTGCATTTTAGCATGCTAACCCTATAATTGGATAGGGATCCTTTGAGAATAAGGAATAAAGGCTTATAATATTTATTATATGGTAAGATATAGAGGTTTAATTTCAATTTATAAATTTAATCATTTATACATACTTGGGTTTTATCCTTGGATTGATAGTTGATTATCATTACTAATGTTATATTAATGTATTGCCTTGTTATCATCATTATGGAATATATGTTAAATGATGTTATGCATGCTTTAGTGTAGTATTTACTTCTTATGAAATCTTATAAAGGCTATTTCATATAATTTGGACTTATCACCAATCCAAATTTTTGAAAACTATCAGAAATAAATTGGACTGTTTCCAAATTAAATTGGACTTTATCCAAATTAAGTTGGACTTATTACCAATAACTCATATCTATCTAATATATTTGTGATAAGTCAAAATTATTTAAAATGATAATAAATAATTTATTTACTAGTATTTGAAAATTATCATAAATAAATTATACGTCATCAAGAATTACTTAGACTTATAACAAATAAATCACATCTATATTATATATTTGCAAAAAGTCTAAATTATGCGACCATTCAAAATAGTTCATAGACCATACATTTATAGATATTATAAGACTTGGTGGTATATTTCGTAATGAAAAATAATTCATACATCAATTACACACTTGGTTGATATGTTATTTAGAACACCTGGGATGATTGGGATGCCACATGTCATTGATTGATTGGATCATAAACTATCTATTTAATTTGATTCAATTTATGTCCTCATGACCATAAAATTTTCTTATATTTATTTTGAGTTATTAAGATTCTAATGCATGTTGAAATATCAAGTGCTTACATTGTTTGGGACTTTTTTTTGGATTGGACATCCTTTCATACAACCAAGTTTCTGAGATTATGCCACATGGCACAATCTCAAGTGCCATATGAAAATTTGTATAAAATTTATCAATATACAAATTTTGAAGAAGAAATATTGATGTGTAAGTGGTTTAATCCAAGGAATAAATTCTAAAGACCTTTTTTCATACACAAGAATGCTAAATTGTATTTTGTAAAACATAAAATCTATAGTGTAATAAATTCTTTGATGTGAAAATTATGAAGACCTATTGCCAAAGACCATTTTAAAGGATGTAAAAAAGTGAAGTGGATGTTCAAATATTCAAATTATATTAAATATATATATATATAGTTACCAAAATACAAAATTTTCATAATAGAAAATATAAAACTCAAACATTGAAGTGTATTTTCCAAGACCTAAAATGTGAAGTGCCACTAGAAATAAATATAAATAAATAAAATAATAAAACATTATACATTCTAAAAAAATGGACTAAATTTTACATAAAACATTACTATTTCTCATTCCAAAATTAAGGAAACACCATTTTAAATTTTCTAATCCTTTTATCACTATTTTTTTTAATGTTTAGTGGGATGATACATTCAAATAGTCTATTATAACGCATTTCAAAAAATTAGTGATCACAAGTGTATGACCTCTCTAATTTTTATTTGGTTTCCAAACATAGATGATACTATATATAAGTTTGGATGGTAAAGATATACCATTTGGATTTGGCTTCCATTTCTTGTCCAAATAGCAAGAATAAATTTATGCTTCTTCTACATCTTTTTTCCTTACATGAACTAGGATGAACCAAGCTATGTTGACCCTTCATTCTATATCCTCATTATTTTTTAGTATATAAATATTAGTTTTATCTCTATCAACCCATACTTATATTCCACTCCTATAAAAATTTTAGGTCTGACAAATAACATATCTCTGATTTGCACATCTTGAGCTAGAACAAATGCAATTCTTGTTCTTTTGCTTCTTGGACCAATATGTGTATCTATATATGCCACTCCAAAATCAAGGGTCCTATCATGAACCATTTTGTGCATATCTCTATGCATGGGTATGTGTTGACAAGTTCTAGGCCAAAAATCTCATGTGCACTCTACTTCAGAAGGGAACATGTCTTCTTTCATTATGTCATGGATGTTTTGGAAGTAATATGCTAGATCCTTCCACTTACTATTTACGATCAAACCAAATTTATTGAATTGATAGACATACTTATTCAAGTTATATTTAATTTATTTTTCACTTTTTTTCTACTTTTATCTAATTTTTTTATCAATAATGGTGTCTTGAAACATTTATCTATTTTTGAAGTCTTTAAAATATACTTTTGTTGGATAACCTTATGGAACATTTGGCTCACCATTTTCTTTTGTTTCCCATAATGTAATAAGGGGGGGCCAATTTCTATCTCTTATATTTTTTTGTAATACATAATGGGCTGACCTTGCTCCATGTGTAAAATAAAGTATTAACCTTTTATCAATCCTACTATTTCATTTCTTCCCTTTAACTAGTAACTATTAACATACTTTTTGAAATCCAATACCTATTCAATCAAATATGGCATGAAGTTTCTTGTATTTTCACACATCCTATAAGTGTCCATCATCTCTAGCACACTCCATATATCTTTCCTCTTTATACATTCAGACAAGTTTCCAAAGGTGCCATCAATTTCCTCATGGGTATGTCCTATAGCTAGAAATCTTACCTCAACATCGAGGAAAACACCTTTGTAGACAAGGAGAGATAAATATTGCAACACATACCTATAAAAAAACACATGATTTTGTGAATTTGTAAATGTAACATTAGTTCCATATAAGTTTTAACATTTAAAAAATATAATTATGAATAGAAGTACATATTCTTATTCTCCCCATAATAGTTATTTACTTGAATGTATAGCCTAGATAGAAGTTTCTTGAAGGCACCAATTAATTGTGCTTCTTCTCTATATTTCTTGCATTTAGGGTAGTAGTTGTTAGACAAAAGTGTATCATATAATGGATATTTTGAAGATCTAGGTCTATATAATAAAGATCCATAAGTATATGGCACTATTGTTTCCATATCCTTGAAGCACTTGTTCAATGAGGTGATAGTAAAGTTAGACCCTTCAAGAACATATGATAAAAAGAATTCCTATATCTTCCTACACCATGACCATGTGTTATAATCCCTACCATTGATAACTATAAAATTTTATTGGTAACTACTTTGCTTTTTATCACTATCCTCAGTAATTTTTTTTTTTGACATTTCACCTTGTCATGAATGATACTGAGGTATTATTTAGGGTATTACTCTAACATTCATTTATGTGTGTAATACATTTATATTGTATAAATTATTTGATTTGAGTGAATCATAAATTCTTGATCAATACTCTCTTTTTGATCTCTAGATAGGGACCTAGAGCATTTTTGTTGAGTCAACAAGATGTATGTTTTTTACCTCATAAATTCATCAGACATGGTAATGATCACATCACGAAAATTAGTTCTCCACATGTTATTGAATTTTGTCTGGGATATTGGCTCATATTTGATATCTACTTATTTTGAATTGATGTCACACATCATAAATTCTTGAGTCGAATATGATGGAAGATGTTGAACATTTTATCATAATCTATCTATATCTACCTAGCATGTTAGTCATGGATAAATATCTACAAATTCATCCACAAATTAGTCCAACAAATATTTAGTTGCCATTATCTTCCTTTATGGATTTTTTCAAAATCTATCTACATGAAATGCATTTCATTCCCCATTTTGTGAAAATTTTGAATGCCAAAAAAGTTACTTCTCTTCAATGCATATATTTTAAGCCAAGCTTCCAACTAGATCTCTCGACCCTAAAAATCAATGCTAGTTTTGTTTATATTTTTCTTAAACAAACTAGTAGAAAGGGAATCCAAGTCATGTTGCCTCTTATCTCTTGTGGTGGAATCAAGAAACTTCAATGTTGCAAATTTTATAATCTCAAATAACAATCCTAACTAAAAACATTTTTTGGTGCAACATTTATCCACATACATTGTTAAAATCTCACTATCTATGCTTTCGCAAACTCCACTTGGCTGAGTGAATTATTTGGCTAAATTATTTTTTAGCTTGAGTATTTGTAGGAATGAGCTATTTTTTTTCATTCTTTTGTGTTAGGAATGTTAGGCAAGGAGTGACTTCATTATCCAATATGTCCCAAACATTTCCAATTTCTTTTTCCTTTGGCATCATGTATGGTAATTTGATTGTTCTACAATTCTTAATATCCACTATTTTATTGGAAGACCATATAAAAATATATGTTTCAATTACCTTTGTGTTACAAGTTTCATAATGTTGTATAACATGTCTTATGTAAATTTGGAATTCATTTTCTAATATTGGGATAGGAATGTAACAAAAAATCTCTCCTAGTTGTGTAAATTCAACATAACCAAAATCAAATTTTTCATTATTTACAAGAGATATACATTTATGCAATAAATTTACACGTTTCCCAATAATTATTTTTATTAGGCTTTTAAATGTGGTATGATCATTTATATATCAAACAAATGAATCCAAGTAAGGGTTTTATTGTTAAAATGGTTGTATATGCATAATTGAACTCAAATTATTTTGACTATGTTCCATGTCATTGTCTATAGAAAACTTGTATGTGATGTGTTACATCATTCTTATGCACCATATAGTAAAACTATCAACCACATCCCCCAAATTATCCACAAAAGTTACATGAAATAAAAGTGGTAGAGTTAGATAAAAATCTTTAGTCACATTAACACTTATACATCCAATACGTATTTCCTCATTATGGCATTTGGAAGTGAGATTTATGGGTTCTAGAGATTCAACATCTGGACCTGACACTTTTTGTATTCTTCCTTCACCAACAACCTTATCATTATTTATGAGAGAAACATAGTCTCCACATTGAAAAGCCATTGATGTATGATTTTCTAGCTTGGACATTTCAAAAAGACATGAGAAGAGTTTTTAATCAAGTTATTTATAAAATTAGTCCAATTTATACCTGTATGGAGGAGATAAAACTATATTTATACTAGAACATAAGCATGGAGATATGTTAAAACCTAAATATGTTAAAAATTTAATGTATAATATTTTTTTAATGACATGGTTTATGTCAATAAAAAAATAATAACTTTTGATATCATATAATGCATACTTCAATTCTTGCTTCATCCAACTTTTAAGGTATTTCCTAGGAAATACATTTCAAACATACATCAGAGCGGAATAGCTGCATAGAGAAAAATAGCTAATTAAGTCAATATTCAACCATGTATTTTATTACAATAGAAAATGATAATTAGCAATGGGGGTTTTGAGAAAAATTATGGAAAATGATTAGCTTCTTATATTTTGGGATCCTGTATTTGATTTTAACCTCTATTGTGGACCCAAAAGTTTGAAGGTATTTCTTAGGAGATACCTTTTAAACATACATATGGGTACCCTTAAAGGTTAAAAGGTAACACTAGGTCATACCTTGAAGGGACTTGCAATACCTTCAAGGTTACCTATGACATGAAGCTTAAGACTTCATTTCTCAATAGTCAAGGACATGTGGCATGCACCTATGAACCTATGACATTTCAACACTAAAAAAATATTTCAAGTTCATTAGGTAAGAGACTCTCCATGATTATGCCATGTGTATCCATCTCATTTACCCAAAGACTAATATATGGAACTTCATGTATGAAATATTAGGTGTATGCAATAAGAACTATGATAACACAAGTTTCCCTCTGAATTGCCTCTAAAATTCTTGTTAAAAATCAGCCCCACTTCTTTGGGCCAATGGTGCACATTTTATTAAAGATGAAGTCCCTTCTTTTTTGAGGAGCACCATGATAACATGTGTCATCAATAGAAGGGATTGAGACTTCAATTTTGCATTTGTGCTCACTTCTGTGCTCAGTCACTATGATTTTGTGATGAACCCAAGTACTAGCATCAAGATTGTGGCCATGTTCTTTATTTTCTCATTATATGATACATACAATTCTTAGACCATAGGGAGGATACCTATAGTCTAAGAGTGGGTGGTTAGGTCATTATTTAACTAATATATTTCTTGCTCTTTGGCTAAGGAATCTTGTTTTATATGTTGTTATGCACTTGTAGAGTCCAAGAGGCTCTTATGGGTATGCATAATACAACTTATAAAATGTATTTAATAAGTTAGTTTAAATGTAAAATATCATTGTTTATAATTTGGTGAAGAAAGGAGATTAAGGAGAAATCTGGTAGAAAAAAGTACATCAATCTCAAATTAAGGCCATAAAAGAGATAGTGATAAGATAGGTATGGAAAAAGGACTGCTAATGGTTGTGAAAGACCATTAATGGCATGGTGTTATGAAAGATTGAATCTTGTTTGATTGAAATTGAGTTGGGATGTGAAATTCTAAAAAGGTCACAAAAAAGGTTAGAAGTTCACCATTGAAGCCAAAATATTAAAGATGAGGAAGAGTGCTTATGCTCAGGTAGTCAACGCATTTAAAGAGGTAGGAAAGAGTAAATTAGATGTGAAAAGAAATAAAATGAAGTAGAGAAACAAAGAAAAAACATTACAGACGTTAGAAAATAAGAGTATTATACTATTTACTCTTGATATACTCCCATGTGGAAAAATAAATACCCAAATTTTGGTAGAATAAATCAATCAAATAGTGTAGATTACAAGTTTAGTCATGGATAGGAGCAAGTTGTTGATCCCACTCACAATTGTAGAAAAGGAAAAAATGGGGATTGGGCTAGGTATTCAAAAAACCAAATTTAATGACTTGGATCTCTTTGACTTTGTGGAAATAGTTGAAGTTACTCTCTTTGCCTTATCAACACAACTAGGTGCACAAGCAAGAGATCTTACACTTCAACATCTACTTCAGGGTTCTAATACAAATAGGGTAATCAGGTTACCTACCTTTGGGTAACTGGATGAGGTCATGCATACCTTGTTAAGCATATAAAACCAAGGGGTTATTCCTTTGTCCAAATATATCATCATTTAAATCAATTTATAGACCATGGAGAAAGCCACAGGCCTCTTAGATCATTAAAAATTATTATTTCCATACAAGTCCACCACATCGCTAATTCATCTATATGTTTAGGATAAGGTTCCTACTAAGGTAGGTAGAGGAACCCAAATTGACTCCATTGAATTTGTTTCAATGCATGCTATGGTAGTATGTATTACAAAGAGGTTTTAGCTGACAATGAATCAAGCCAAGTAGGAAATAAAAGGAGTAATTGACATTGTGTATCACATGATACAATAGAATGAGAAATTCAATTGGCTTCCATTTCTTGTATTTTACTTTACCACTAATATTAAGGAGGTACTATCAGGTAGCTCACAAAATTTTGAATATCAATTTCTAGTTTTGTTGTTATACTTCACCCAATGTAATTCCCCATTAGGCCAAGTTAATGTTACTATGTAATTTTGGAATGCTACTACCCTTATAAGGATCACGTAGACTAAGATAGGCAATATTATGAGAAACTAGGGTAGTTTAACACATGGTGGCTTAAGGCTCTAGATTTTATCATGTTGTACCCTCAAATTCTATAGGATGTCATATAATATTTAGGGTAGCATGCATCAATAACAAAGTTGTAAAATGGTATTCAAATCAAGGTGCATACCATGACAACTGTGACTCTCATGCCCTTTTTCATCACAATGGTTAAAGCACAAGTTAAAGTATATAGTCAAAGAGCCCTAGTTGTACAACACACTGGTAAGAGTTAGAATAACCATAACCATCTATGCAACCACAAGCCTCACCCCAATAGTCTATAACTCCTTCACAACAAGAAAAATGGAAATAAAAGAAACTTGCATAGAGAGCCTCACCACTAGCATCCATAAAGAAATCAAGGAAAATCAAGTCTTGGTTGGATAACCCACATGTACTAAGGATAGATTGGGAGTATGATCTCATAATGTTGAGGGTTGGTAAATAGGAATCTCTTCAATACATGATCAAAATCATTAGTCAAAATGTATATGATAAGGAGGAGGATAAGGATTTATTTTTTTGGAAGGCATTGTGCACTTACCAAGTGTATAATAAGGTAACTAGTGACCATTTGGCTGACATTACACAACCCCCTCCCTCTATTATTGTGGATACTATAGGTCAAGAATAACATTAACACAAACTTGTGACAAATATTTTTGAAAAATATTTAAAAGCTCATTCATCATCATAAAATTTTGTAGATATATTAGAGGAAGGGAGCTCAGTATGGCCACTGATGTGAAAAACATGTATCCATTATTAAATAATTCCTTTAACCACCATACTCAAATATTTGGTATGTTTTAGAGAACCAGCCATAACAAGCAGTGCGTATTAGGTGAAGTCTAGGGGCATGATGAGAAACAAGGATAAACATGTCCCTCTGATCGAGTCAAGAAATTCTTTCATGTATAGAGGTGTCAAGGTTGTTGAATCCAAATCTTCAAAGAACTCACAATTTGATATGGTAATAGATGATGTATATGTAATGTAGGGATCACTAGATACTAGTATTTGAATGAGATCCACTACACTTGCTTCCACTTCCATAGAGATGTCTTTGGATGTTTTATAGTTATCATTATCCAAGGAAATTGAAAGAGTAGATGCATTCTAATAATCCATTACACAAAAGGATTCAGACTTAGAACATATGGTTTTTTGGTTGCACAAGGAGAAAGAAAAAGCATAAAATCAAATTATTGAGGCTAGGTACCACATCACTGAATCTTTTCCTAATATGGTTACCCAAAAACTAATTCCATTTATAGGTAGCTCATCAATGCCTCTTTAGTGATCAATTAATGTTTGAGGACAAACAACTCACTCCATTGTTGACTCAACTAACAAAGGATTGGGTGAGCGTACATAAATTACACACCTAAAGGTAGGGTATTTTCACTGAGATGGAAGGAATTTATAAACTTCTAGAGGAATATGTATAGGTCTTGGATACAGTTGTGCATTAGGATAAGCATATTGCATAAATAATGCTTGATTGGAGCTAGAATCTTGACAAATCCTTGGATTTTGCTAAACTAGAGTTTGTAATGGTAGGTAAAGCTAAATTTGTAGTGAATGATCAAATGGATACAAGGGAAACACTAAATGATGAATTTCAATATTTTTTAAAATCCAAGGATACCATGAGGAAGAAGCTTTACGTTTGGAAGAATAAGACAATGTGTAACACAATTATGGAAATTCAAGCCCAAAGGACTATACACAGGTTAAATGATATTGTGTTAGATATCCTTCTTAAGCTATGAAATTCTAGAGACTTCCTTATCATCATAAAAGAAGTAGATGTGCATAATTTGATGGTCATTTATATTTCACTATGCATTTTTCTTATCATGGTGTGGGAAGTAATTGATAATTATAAAATTCTCTATCATGAACTCTCACAAGTTGAACTAGGTATTGTGCATATCATAAATGAACCTAAGTTCATTCCATGGTAGAAAATCCAAGCAATTTTGTAGAAGATAAAGATATATATAAAATCATAGTTTGGGTAGCCACAACCTACATAGTAGGTAAATACACAGTTCAAGTTTTTCAAATTAAGAAAAGAATACTACTTTATAACATAGTCATAAGTATTCAGAGTAGGGACAAGTTGATTAAATACCCTTAACTTGGATGGCTAGATAGACTGATTACTACCACTTTTGTGAAAGGCTAATCTTTTCTGGCTTTACCTGAGATAAGAGTTTAAATTTTGTCTTGAGATGAAATAATAATTTAATTTTGTGAATGTATTGGATGTGGAACAGGGACATATGTGCAAGGTATCATTTTGTCATCCATACAATCTTTTGGATGTCTTTGGCCTTGTTAGGTGTGTGATAGATATAAAAATGCCATGTCTCTTTTCTTTTTGTATGTCAAAAATCTGTAATGTGAAGAGATAGAGCTATGTAAAAAGCTATATATAGTGTTATGATATAATGTAATATTATTTTGATGTTATTGTGTTCCTAAGATTTTTTTACATATGCATGGTGTGTAGTGTTTACTCTATTTTATTTTATCTTGTTCTATCTTATATTATATTGTTTATGATCCATAATTCTTAATTCCATATTAGTTTATCTTTATATTTACTATGGTCTAGAAAATTGAAATTTGTGTAAATTCACTCAAGCTATTATGATTCTTTGTTTCTTCCTATTACACAAGCTATACCTGTAATTTCCATGTTCTAGAGAATTTCCAAAAAAATATTCTAACATTCCTTCAACATGCACATGATTAGAATTTTATTTTGAGGTTTCTCTAAGGAGATACCTTAAAGGTCTTTATAATACCTTTGAGTATACCTTAATGCATATTCATAAGGTATTAATTATTTCATAGGAGAGACTTTCAAACATGTGTTTGTAGTACTTTAAATGTGTATCCTAGTAGATATATTTAAAATGCACATGATTGGAATTATTTAAAGATAATAGGGCCTTGTAATACCTTCAATGGTTCCTTTATGCATAAAAGTATCTCTTAGGAGATACCTTCTAGGTATCCATGAAGGTATTACAATGCACTTCAATGTATATATTTTTTTGTATATTGTTTTTCTTATTTGATTAGTTAAAATTTAGGTTAAAGGGACCCATTACCTTTACAAGAGAAACCTGAAAGATAGACATGAAAAATCCAAAGGACAAAAAAGTATCAAAAGATGAACTCAATAGCTAAAGGTCCCTACCACCAAACTTATACAAAGTATTAGCTAAAAAACCTAATACCAAACAAAAAGAGATAGAGCAAGCCCAAATATTTTGAATTAGAATAGAAGATCAAATTCTTGGTCATAGTAATATCAACTTTGTTGATCCTTCCTCTGGTATGACTTCCCATGAACTAATCCTTATTTTCTTCTTATCTTTTGCATTTGAGGTTGGTAGACTAGACTTCTACTTTTTCCTTCTCGAGATCCATATTGACATCATATTTTCTACCACTTTGAGTTGATTTGTTTCCCTAGGGAGTGAATTTTAGATAATCCTTTCCTAATTTAAAGGCTACTAACACATGACCCAGGATCCCTTGTAACTTTTCAAATTCATCTACGATTTTGTTGCATAGAAGTTCCTAGATGTAAATCTTAATGTGCATCTTTTGAATGGAATTCATGATATTTACCTTGGAATTAGAATTAGAAACCCCTCTACCTTTGGTAGCTAATGGAAGGACATAGGTATGACTCCCCATGTTTGGTCTAGGCTCCTCTTACATCAGTTTGGTAGAATACCCAATAGTTTGTTCCTCCAGTTCATGATCTAAAGCTGACTCTATATAAAATTACTCACCCCTTTAGTTTCTTCCTTCTTATTTGGGATATCAATCACCTCGGTGATGATTTTGGACCACTATGTTTCTCCTCTCTTAATTAACAATAAAATCAAACCTTGGTGAATTAAGTGTACTAAAGGGTTCTTCTTAAAGTCTAGTACCAAAACTTCTAAGGATTAAAGAGGAAAAAATGGAATGCTAATGGTGTGTCCTTTGAAATGATTGAATAATAAGAAGTGATGGGAAAAAATCATAGTATGTTTTCCTTCTAATGTAATATACCTCATTATCTAGAGGCAGAATTTAGGCCATTTTCTTGGTAATTCTGACCTCATGAAACCTTTCTAAGATAAAATCTTAGGTTTCTTCTTTCCCTTATTCAAGAAAATGTTGAGAATCTCCTCTTTCTCTTATTGTTCTTGAATGCTTTGATGCTAGAACAATCTATCTGAGTAGTCTCTCTGATGAGATCCAAAGTGATCAAGATTCTCAAGCCATGCATACAAACTTCATGATCTTTCTAGACATGAGTGAAGTCCCTAGAAAGCCATGTGTCATGCCCAATGAGCTATTCTATGAAGGGATGCAATCCACCTTTGGCTATTTTATTCTAAATTTATTCATTTTTATTGACATTAGAGCCTGAAATTGGTTCAAATTGATCTCAGTCTCCACCCATATTATGAATTTGTAGACTTATTCTACATTCTTCACTATTAAAGTTTTTAGAAATGGAAATGGATAGGTAATGAGATGAAGATAAAAATAAAATAATGTGATGCATGCCTAGAGAGCCCCAAAGATCTAAGGTATTAGGAATAATTACCTTGCACGTATTAATATCTAAGCTCTTGATCTAAATTTGTGTCATCATTTAAAAAACCAAAATGACAATACAGGATGTGCCCTTTTTTTGATTTAATAATTAGGATGACATCATCAAGAAAATCCCTCTCATGCCAACTAATAAATCAATTCTTTTGTCCCCAATATTAGCATATATAGGGATTCAACATTGGTGAATGTATTGATTAAGATAGTTGAGTTCAAGATTGGTGAATGTGTTGATTAACATAGTTGAGATCAAGTTGATTCATATTTATAGATGTGTATTAGTGCTTTCATTGGTGTAGTTTTATATGTGTGTGAAATAGTTGCCTCAGATAATTCACAAGCCCAAGCTAGGTTTTTGAAATTATTGTTTTGGACTTTAGGTCTTCAGACTTTTTTGTTTAGAGTTTTCACATCAAACATTTAATATTTCAAAACTAAATCTCTAGGTTTAAATACTAGTTTTGTTGACTTCTTATTACACCATCACTTATCCACTTATTTTTAGATGAGATTTTCATTGCTTTCCTATTCCCTTTCCTCCTAGAGTTTGAGTAATTCAACAAGTTGAACCTCTTAGGAGATACATTTCAAATAAGGATAAGAGTGTATTTCACCAAGCACAATTTTTATTTTTATAGAAAAGGCACTACTCGGTGATATTTTAAAGCCCCTTGTAATACCTTCAAGGCATCTCCTATGAGATACCTCTCAAACATACATAAGAGTGGATTTCCCATTTCAAAGTATCTCCTAGGAAATACTTTTCAAATAGGTACAAGAGTGGATTTCTCCTTCAAGGAACAAGTGGAATTTTCCTTTACATATAAGGCACTACTAGGTGATATGTTGAAGGCATTTGTAATACCTTCAAGGTATTTCTTATGAGATACCTTTAAAACATGTACAAGAGTGGATTTACCTTTTAAGGTATTGATCTCCTAGGATATACATTTCAAATGGGGATAAGAGTGGATTTCTCCTTCATGAAAGGAGTACAATTTTCCTTTACATGAAAGGCATTACTAGATGCCTTGGATAAAGTAGTCCAAGATATGAAGATTCACTATGAGAAGATATAAATATATTTAGGTATCCTTGCATACATTGATTTTTTACCTTATGCTCAAAGAAGAAATTTTCTAGGCCCTGAGTGAAATTTTCATGTTGCACCTTCAATGTGTTTTGGTGACTAAGGTTAGTAATTACCTAATGAGCCAAATTAAAGACACATGGCTATTTCAAGGGAATCATAAGACTATTTTCAAGGATCGAAAGAATCTTGCATCCTTCCCTATATGAATAAGGATGTTGAAAAAGTTTAAAGTTGTTTGAGCTAACATCTAAGTTGGACACATAGTGGGTCCTCAAGGTTTTATTAGTTTTAGGCCCATTTTAGAGATTGCCCTACTTATATTTTGATGAGCTAGGTGTGAAAATTAGTTGATGGCTTGAATGCTCAAATTTTAAAAGATAAGTGATGACACATGGTATATCTTTAGGGATTTTCAAGATTTGGGCCCATTTTTAAAGTTACCTCACTTACTTTTGGGTGGGCAAGGTGTAAAAGGTCCCCAAAAGCCTAAAAAGTGCCAAAATAAAAAAGTTTGCTTATATGAATCCACGTGTTGCAAGAAGGATTACCTAGAATAAAAGAAACATTTGCTCAAATGACTTCAAGAGGATAGTTAGTAATTAGTTATTAAACTTTAAAGCATTAATCAAAATCCTAATTTTAAAATACAAAGGATTATAGCTAAGGTAATTACCTTCATTTACATTTACTTTATGTATTCGGATCTTCTATTTGTGTCTTTAATCCATTTGTGTGCCCTTGATATGTGTAGTGTGAAAGAATGAATACATCAAATTCTTAAAAGGTCTTTAGTTTAAATTACATGTAGCCCTCCAAATTATCAGTAAGTATTTTTCTAGCTTCTTGTATTATGTTCTTTGAAGAGGTTTGAAGGTGTTTCAAGGGTGATCATAGTGATAAATTAATTTGAGTTTAAGGTACTACACTAAAATATATATGGAAAAATGGTGGATACTTCAACATATATCAAGAGCAACATTGTTTTTGTTTTGGATGAAATCAAAGATATAAATGTTTAAGGGTTAGACTTTGTAGCCTTATTAAATATATTGTAGAAACCAAACTCTTTCCCAATAGTCTCCAAACTTAGCATGAGTTATATCACCCCTATGGTATCATTCCCCTTGGCTGACCTATATGTAGAGTTAGTGATTACATGTGTCTGAGTATACTGACCAGACACCAAGACTGTCATCAATGGAAGCTAATCAATTATCTACTCTTTCATTCCTTTAACCTTTAGCACCATGTTTGGTATTCCTCCCTAGTCTAAAATTATCACTCTCTTTGGAGTAATGTCAAGAGTATGTAGATAATAATTAGAATAAAATATGGGACATTGTCAACTCCATGGCTAGTTAAGAAAAGGCAAAAGGTCTTGAGAATGTCTAAGAGTTTGAAACTAGTGGAATTCAAGGAATTACCCTAGTATGTGGTTACCATGGTAGAAACAGTTTATGGGATGCCAATTATAGATAAATTTGAACCTTGTATGTTCATAATATTAATCTATGTTTTAGAATAATAGAAGAAGTTGGACTAGGATACCATTTTAAGTGATAATCTACACATGTAAATGATGAAACTCTAGGTTGAAATCCACTCAAACAAGGAATTCATACGTATATTTTACATGTATTCCTACCTAATGTAAAACTTAGTGTATAATAGGATATTACAAGGGCTCACCAAGAATCCTAGTGGGATGAGAATATATGAGGTTTATCTCAAAATAACTTTGGATGGATTCAAAAACAATTTCTGTAGAGTTTAAAATTATTTATCTAATAATATGATGAGTACTTTTTATCCTTTAAGAATTCTTAATATTATTTCCAAGGGGGATAGAGACACAATTGATAAATATGGTGCCTCATATATTCAATTTAGATCATTTACTTATATTAGGGTAAGTGGCTACTTAGTGTTTCCATACAAACTATCGAGATACCTAGATGATAGACTAGTAGTGATGAAGTTAAGTAGGTAGATGGAGGTTCCTTGCATGAGATGATAGAATTAAAGAAGGTAAATAATACTTTCAAGTTTCCAATTAAAATTAGAAATTATTCATCTTCTTATGTTACCAAAGATAAGGGAGTGGAGCAAGAGATGGTCCTATATGTGATTGACAAGATGCCACCTAGACTGAACTATGATATCAGATTGTGGGTAAACATAGTGACCTATGTAATTATACATAAATCATATTTTAAAGACATTTGGTCTATTTTCACTACTGAGGAAGATGTCAAAAGGTTATATTATATGAGACTGATAGTGCAAAAATTTATCACTTACAATATTGCTCCCATCCCTAAGGACATGGAGGATGATAACAGGACATTGTCTATAGTATATAATCAGTGAAATATTAAAGCCCAAACCATCTCATATGAGGAGTTAATTTCTAAGGAAAATTATTCCATTCTATGGAGGGCCATAGACTCATGAGAAGAACCTTCAGGTGGATAAAGGAACATGGGGTTGGTCTCAGTACTTATGACACCATTACCCTTCAAGAACTCATACAAGTTTGGGAGATAAAGGGTTTCTTCCCAAAATATAGTGGTGTTCCCTTGGATCCACCACCAATAGTGAAGGGAAATGGGAAGAACAAGGTTGGTGATGTTGACTTCACCAAGCCAATTGATGTGGAATCCATAACCACATCATAGTCCAAGTTAGGACTATCCTTATCAAAGTTAATAAATTTGGCTATAAATTGGGATAAAATTAATACTTGGGAGGCTACATTGGCTAGTGCCACCCCAATATCCATCTCATTATAAGGAGTCCCAACTATACCAACCATTACATCAACCATCCCAATGGTTAATCTAATTGTTGTCCTACTTGCTCCACTAGCACAATAGCTAGCCATTGTCCCTCCCTAAGCTCAAATAGTTTTCTCAAAAAACAATTTAGTAATAAATATTCATTATGAAACATGTATAATCATTATAGTATGTGAAATGGTTAAATTTATTTGTAATTATATTTTAATATTATGTAATATTTGTGCTGGTCCCACATTTTGTTTTTCAAAATTTGACATTCATATAAAGACCTTAAAGAGAATGTGTCGGAGTTGGATGGAGATGAGGAGGAGAGTTATAATTACATCATATTTTTACTATAGTATTGGTCAATCTAATTCTTAGGATAGTGACAACATGGACCTCCATAATATAAGTATTGTAGCTATCACAACCTTTAGGTAGGATCAAAAAAGGCACATCTAAAAGTATTTCAAACTCCATATTCATAGAAGTTGTAACATTATTAAAAAGAACTTTAATTTCCTTTTACATTAACCTTAGTAATTTAATTACATTATTATCAAAAATATTTCATATTGAAGGTCAAAAACATGTAATTATAATAATCATTACTTGAATTATAAAGTGTACACTATAAATATCCATTATAGTTGTTATAGCATGTGAAAAAAAAAGAATCCACAATTCAAAGAAAAAAATGAGAAAATTTTGAGAAAATATGTATTTTTGGATAATTTTTTTAGATAAACAAAACCTACAAATAAAATTACAAATATATACATTATTCACCGTCTACATGGAATTTACTAAAAATAGTAAATACAAATTTCTATAATATTCATAGAATATTTTGGAATAAAAAGTAGGTTTTTAATTCAATAAGTACAAATATAAAAAAAATTGGAGCCTTTGAAAACTAAATATGATTTTGATTAAACATTTATCAAAAATATTAATAACACCAATAGAAAATGTTCTAATATAAGAATGCACATAAAACTATACAATAAAAGAGGGAAAACATCAAATTCTCACCTATGAAAATGGAAAGAAACAAAGATAACATTTTAAAATAAAACCATAAGGATGGATGTCGAAACCTATAAATAATGAAATAAACCCTAATTTTTTTTTAATACAATATGTGGATTCACTAATATTTTTTGCATGAGTTTATTAATTAACTTTAATAAGATATAAACTAATGTATTATCTATATTATATAATATTAAAATTAAGTCTAATCTAAATGTAGAATACATAAATTGATTTGAAATTTAAAATTTATAAATATGTAAAATACTAAGATAATATAAAAAAAATTGGAGCCTTTGAAAACTAAACATGATTTGATTAAAAATTTAACGAAAATATTAATAACCCCAATAGAAAATGTTCTAATATAAGAATGCACATAAAACTATAAAATAAAAGAGGGAAAACATCAAATTCTCACCTATGAAAATGGAAAGAAACAAAGATAACATTTTAAAATAAAACTATAAGGATGGATGTCGAAACCTATAAATAATGAAATAAACCCTAAGTTTTTTTTTAATACAATATGTGGATTCACTAATATTTTTTGCATGAGTTTATTAATTAACTTTAATAAGATATAAACTAATGTATTATCTATATTATATAATATTAAAATTAAGTCTAATCTAAATGTAGAATACATAAATTGATATGAAATTTAAAATTTATAAATATGTAAAATACTAAGATAATATAATAATAAATTTACTATATTGTGTAAGTCCAAGAATATATATAGGAAGTAAGAAATAAAGGAAAATTAATTTTAAATTGCTCAGATCAAGAAATAGAGTTTTGGGTTGGCTTGGACACTCATGTTAGTCTCTATTATTTATTATATAAATTTATATTATGAACATGATGGTTTCATCTATGTATATATTTATATTTATTTCTAGTATAGGTTATTATGAATGGTTATGTTATGTTTATATGTACAATCCCAAGGTGTAACCATGTGCGCAATAATAAATAATCCATCTCGTTCTATTGAAACACTAGGTTGACTATTAAAAATAAGTTTAGACATGAAAAATGAGGTAAAATTAATCTTAACTTACCCAAAATCTTCCCCGTTTAATGATTTATTTCTAATTACATATCTAATACTTTCAAGAGGGAAGGAAAACTTCATGTAGTTTTGCATGTTAGATGAATGTGTCTAATAGTGTTGTTTGAATGTATGCAACCTATAATATAGATTTATATACTTATAAAATGATAAATTTGACATGTATTTGTGGTTATGTAAGCTTAGATAGGACCTGATCCTTCTAAATAATGGTAAAATAATGGCATAATGGCTTTGAATGTGAAAGTGTTTATAATTGATTAATAAGTTATTTCTAGATAGATAATATGATTGTACCTATTTATGTTTTATATTAGAATGTTTGGTACTTTATCACACCAATAACATGGTAAATATATAGATTGACCTCTAGGAATGATTTTAATTTTAAATTCAATCATTTTTTAGCACATGATGAAATTATCAAGTCTGGATGGTATGAAAATTCTAGTATAGTCTAAGTCTGGGTTTTATTTGATAGAGGAATACTAATCTAAGGATTTCCACATAGTATAGGAATTAATATAGGTTAATTATATAAACTAAAGAGGATCAAACCCATGAAAAGTATTTAGATATGAAATAATGGAGAATAAGAAGTACATGTGTATAGAAAAGTCATGTATGGTGAGGTAGGATAAAATGGCATTTCCATGTATGTAATATAATATTATAGTATCTAAATAATATTTATGGATATTTTTTAATACAAAATTTCATTAAAAATATCTCATAGTTGTTTTCATAAGTTTGAATTGTTCTATTATGGATATTTTTGTCATGCAATTTAATCTAGTTAAAGCCTCACAACATATCTAAATTAGATAAAAATCATGCCCCATCTAGTTTGTATAGTAATTTTTAATGGCCAAAATGAAAAACAAATCCTTGATTGTGAAATTGTTTATCTCCCTAAAATCTATGCACAACCTGTACTACCCATATTTATTCTGCATGAAGAGCACTATTGTGTAATATGGGATAAAAATTATCTAATAAAACCTTTCTTTAGGAAATTATTATACATTATTATAAATTTCCATTTCATGCATGTATGGTTATAAAAAAAAAAAAAAATTATGTCTAACTACCTAGTGTGAGTGATATTATGTGATCATGTGACCATTGTGGAGGCAATCCTTACAGTTATGGAAATAAATGAAAGTGATTATGGATTAAAAATGGAAATTATATCAATTTTTTTAATATCCATGTCCCTCTCATATAAATTTCACAAATTTGATCTACCACTACAAAAAAACCTTGTTTTATTAGCTTAGGAATGTAGTGAGAACTAATCAATTGAATGATTCATGTTGTCATTCCTTATAGAGTGTATGGTTTTCTTGTGATTTTGAGTTACATCCATGGTATAAATAAGCACTATAGGATGAACCATAATTATAAAATCTAGTAATATCCTAATCTAATCCTAGAATTACATAATGATAAGGAAAACATGTCATATATAAGATTAAATTCGCCGATGAAAAGTTTAACATTCATATGCTGTACCTTCAAAGTAAATGCACCTACATTAGTTGTCATCATGTCAAAAATATTACATGGATACAAATAATAATTAATTTTCTTGGCCACACAAGGTTAAATCAAGGGATAAGTTCTTATAGATTCAATGGGGATAGTTAGGTCATGCCCCTTGAATTACCCTAATACATTCATATTTGAAGGAGTTGTGATCACTACTAAAGCATGTATTAATATTTGAGGTAAGGGTCCTCACTTGGATCATTATATTATTTATTTTTTTCATCTGATCCATATTAATAATCATATATTATTTTATCCATAAAAGGTACCCCAACATCTATGATGTGTATTCTTTGTTTGACACATTTATGGCCTAGGCCGTATTTTTCATCAATGTTACAGTGTAGATATTTTTCAAGGTGTGAATATATATACTAGATAATTAGATGCTTGATTTTAGGTTCTTGAGTTCCTTGACTTGGTAGGGGTAAGAAAAA
>JARHVA010001567.1:2180000-2245000 GCA_037957365.1 Torreya grandis
AATGGTATTATAATTTTTAAGAAAGTAGAACTTTTATGTAAACTTAAATAAGTGCAGGTTTATGTAGAATAGTTTGGTATTTTATGGGTTTGTAGTTTTAACAAACAGTTCATTAAGAATTTTAGTAGTACTTCTTCACCAATAATGGATGGAATGAGAGTAGTTAATTTTATATTGACAAAGGAAACAAAATAAATATTTATATTTCTAAATAATAAGATTGCAAAAAACCCATATTAGCATTACCATATTTTTACCATTTTTTATTGAGTCAAGAAGGAATGCCAATAACATATTTTAGTGATAAGTTAAATGTGTTAAAATATAAGTATATTACATATGACGTTTAATTTTATGACATTTATAAACAATATGATATTAGAGGCATTATCTAGTTCCAAAGGAGTTTATCATATTTACATATCATGAGGCTTTGAAGTATGTGAACACTCAAAAGAATTTAAATAGTAGTCATATAAAATGGGTGTGTTTTTACATGGATATAATTTTATTTTGAAACATAAATGAGGAAATAATAATATTGTATTCAATGCTTTGATCAATTGATTATCACTATTAACTACTATGGTGAGTGAATTAGTTAGATTGAAAGTTGTTAAGGAATTATATGACACTGATCTAGATATTGGAAAGATAGTTGATCAATGCATGAATTAATTATTAGGTAAGACAAGTACTAATCATGATGAGTATCTTATATAGGATGGTTATCTTTATATTATATATATAATCAGGGATCTAAGAGATAATATTACAAGAGAATTACACAGTGGTAGTTTGGGTGGATATTTTTGGTAAAAATAAAACATTAGATTTGATGCATAATAACTATTTTGGGATAAATATGAATAGAGATGTGGAAATATATGTTTCAATATGTAGGATATGTCATTTTCTTAAGGGCCATGAAAGAAACATATGGTTGTACATGCAATTAACAATTCCTAGAGGACCATGGACATATTTGAGTATGGATTTTGTGTTAGGGTTTCCAATCACACAAAAAGGTAATTATTGAATTTTTGTTTTTGTATAAAGGTTTTATAATATGGTTCATTTTATTTCATGTAATAAAATAAATGATGTCACTATAGTTTCAAAAATATTTACTAATAATGTTGTGAGACTGCATGGTGTTATAAAAACCATTACATTGGATATGCAAATAATAATTATTAATTCATTTTTGGATGGATCTATGGAATCATTTTGGAACCAATATATAATTTAATAATACATAATACCCAATAATATATGGATAGATAAAATTAATAAATAATATCTTGGGAATTTTTTTGATATGCATAGTTGGAGAGAAGCCCAAGCAATGGGACTTTGCTTTAATATAAGCTAAGATTGTATATAATAATTTGGTGAATATAAATAGTAAAATCATAATTTAAAATTATTTATGTAAGAAATACTATGGGTATTTTATATTTTTTTGACTTACCAATTGAAGAATAACTTAGTGATGATGTAAAAACTTTAACATGGCACATACAATACTTGCAAGAAGAAATAATAAGAAAGATAAAAGAATGTAAGAAAAATATAAAGAAATAAAAAATGTAACAATAAAGTCAAAATTATTTTAATAATTATATTAGGTGATTATTTAATTTAGTATATAAATATTTCCCAAAGGAACATACAATGAGCTTAAGTACAAAGACATTGGTTCCTGTAAAATTGTGAGTAAAATCAAATAAAATGTTTACGAGGTGAGTTTACCATAGAATTTTGATATCTCTCTAGTTTTTTATGTTTAAAATTTATATTATTTTTGTGGAGAATATGTTGAATGGTAAGAATATGAGTAAGCTAATTGGAAGCAATAGGTAGCAAAGAAGAAAGATAAGATAGTGCAAGTTATGGATAAGAAAATAGTGAACACAATATAAGGAAGATATAATAGGTATGTAGTATAGTGGGAAGGACTAAAAGACAAATACAACACTTAAATTTAAAAATGGGATATAAAAAATTACAATTATAAGTGGTAGGGTTTTATTCATAGCAAATCATATGGGATGAGTTGTTATCAAACATAGGAAAATTATGTAGAGACTGAACTTATAGAGGCTATAACATTTGATATGCGACTTTCTTTGATATCTAATTTGTTTAAAAATGAAGGTATATAAGAGGATAATATGATCCTAAATTTCAGTAATTTTTACTAATATTTTTATATTATGGGGTCCATAATCCATCATATAAGTATTGTTTTAATATTTTTGGGGGGAATTATAAAATAGATATCTGGTAACCAGATATGAACTTGACATAAAATCCATAAGTTAGTGTGTGTTTAGTATGTATAGGATATTTATATATTTTTAGTCACATCCTATCTTGCATGCAAAACTCAAAATAAATAGCACCTGAAAAACTTCTTAAAAGATGAAAGTTACTAAAAATAGCAATCTCTATATTTTACAAGGGTCAAATATCTTTAGATATATTTTGATTTATTTAGGTTTTTTAATTATGTATGTGAAATCCAATTTTTATTTGATATGTATTTAAATAAACTTATGTAATTCTTTATTCATTAAATTATAATTAGTAGAGAAGATTGTTTTCATTGAATTTATAAGTTTTACGTTTATTGATGTTTTTCTTAATTAATATTTAAAATCATCACTGGTAGTATGAATGTATCATGTGATATATATTTTTACACCTTAAAATGGTAATTTGACTAGGATTTTGTGATTCATACTTAGTTATGATCTACTTCTTATGACTATTTTTTTAATTTGGGATGTTTAGGGTAGTCCCTTTCAATGTGACAATGTTTATTTGATAAGTGTTAACTTAAAAGTTAAGATTATACCTATATTTTATAAATACAAGACTCTTTGGGTAAGTTCTAATGCCAATAACATGTGAAACAAATGGGATAAACTGTAAAAATATTTTGAATTTTAAAATGAATGTTTCCATCAATAGGACAAGTTCATTTATCTTGGAAGCCTTTGAAATTACGTAGGCATTTATGTTATGTGGAATTCATGTGAATGGTACAAATACCTATATGATAATCTAGAGATAGGTTTAATATGATTTAAATTAGGTTAGACATAGATTAAGGAGTTCCTATAGTTGAATGATAGAAAATTTTCAAGGTCAAGCGTATTTAATCAAAGTAGATAACATATAATGGTAAATAATAGATATATGTTTATGAACAAGTCATGTGAGGTAGATATAGGGAAAGACTATAATTTCCATGTGTCTAGTATCATAGTTTATTATCTGCAAATGACCACCTTTTATTATAGTATTGAAATTAAAAACAATACTAGATTACAAGGATAAAGAGATGTACCAAAGTGAGTAAGACACTTTATCTTTAGGATAGTCTAAAAGTGTGAAACTTGTTACATAAAAATATATAATAAAGAATGTATAAATAAATTTATGTATGTAAAATGAAATCTTAATTGGATTAAATATATCAAATTTTTGAAACTTTAAGAGAAAGGAACGAAAACACCTATAGGTCAATGAATAATGTTGACCATTTGAAGTGTTGGATATTATGATTATTTATAAAGCATTAGAAAATTTTTGGTGATCATACCCCAATGGATAATTTAATAATATTATTTTATACTAAGGAAAGGGAAATTTTTCAAACAAAGGGTTAACAAATAAGTGCATCTAACCCATATAAATTTAGAATAATGTTAATCCATGTAACCTTAACCTTAATACTAATTTAAATTATTTTAAACCTGAATATGGAAGTAGGAACCAATGTTAGACTCATGTATAGTGAAGTAACCAATGAAAATAGACTTGTAGATTCAAAATGTTGTCTTCGACACCATCTATGTCACATCTATGCTAACTTAAAAAATAAAAAAATATATAATAATATATATGAACAATATGTATGATGTATAATATGATCCAATTAGTGATAACATGTGTGTAGATGATATTTATGTATTAAATGACACCTCTATATTTTACACTTGGAAAACTCAGATCTTCTTTGTTCCTCTCAACTCTGGACCCTTTCACACTTCTACAAATCTTGCATTTTATCTATATTTTTATCCATGTCTTATATCCTTTAGTCAAACCAGTCTTATGTCGATGTCCCAAGACTCATATCTTACCTAAAATTATTAAAATATACTTATCTCCAATCTCTACAAGTTTTGAACATATACCTATTTTCTTGCTCTGTATACAATAACAGGTCTACATGTGTGTGCTGACCCAACACAAGAACGCAATGCCCTAAAGTCATCCAATTTTTCAATGAAACATATCTGAATGGTTATCCTAAGTAATTTAATGTGAGGTATTACTCCCAAGGGATTTATTTAAATATAAGATCAACCCTCATTCATTCCTCACCTAGCAAAAGATGAAAGATACCAAGGTAACTTATAAAAATTAATCTATCAAGAATTCAATTGAATAAAACATACCTATTTACACACTAGTCATAGGTATAACACATCTAAAAGTTTGAAGTACTAAAATATTATCCCAAGAACTTGATTTTTTAATTTAGAAGCTAGGTCACTTATGTACTTACTTTCCACATATTGCATGATTCACACACAAGACAAAATGTTTGGGATAACTACATGATTATGAGGCCTTATTTTGAAGTATTTTATATGCAGTAAATGCCCACTAATATTACGCACTTTTGGGTCACATGGACACAATATTTCTATTAACCCATTTTACCCCAAGGTCATAATGAAGATGAATAACTTGGGTTCTATAAATTTATGAAAAGTGGATGTCCATGACCTAGATATGAATACACTAGATCAAAGAAATATTCAAACCAAAAAGCATATAGGTGGTTTAATCTCTTTTTAATAAGTATTATGTACATTACACTCTATTGAACCCAAATAGAAGCATTGATGCAACCATCCCAAGATAATGTTAGTGTCTAAAGTACCACAAACATCAAATTTTAAATATGATGATTGTTCCTAAATCATATTCTAGCCTTATTCCTATATGTTTTATATTTAGCATTGTGTTAGAATAAAAAACAATTAATTATATCACTTATTTTTCATTTTCATGCATAGATTAGTTGTAATTTATATATTTAGCCTGCATTCAACATAATAAAATTAGTGTATGCTTATATCTGACTTTAGAATTTAATTGATTTATATAAATATGATTATCACCTTTGTGAATTGTAATTTATATATTTTTAACCCTATTATACCTCCAAGATAGGATAACCCCCTTTATCCAATTTAGAGTTAAACATTGGATATTCCTAATCTTGTAACATAAAACACTAGGTCAAGTAGAGTTTTTTTATTTTTATGTTCCTCATTAATGATTTATATAATTTTATAATCATGTTTTTCGTGGACATATATATAAATTAATTCATGGTAAAATACCTTATATTTTTTATGGTTTTATATATCAGATGAATATTTTGAGACATCATATTCATAAGGGATTCATTCCTACCTACTCCTTGTCCTAATGTTTATAATGAGAGGGTTTTAAAGTAGAAACATCACATGATATCTCTTCAAAATTCCTTTTGTAATAATATAGATAAAGTATCTATATGCCAATGTGCATGATTTTAACCTTTATTTATATCTAAGTCTTATTAGAATGATAGCTACCATCCCACACCCATTATTCACCCACAACTTATATTGGATTCTATAGTCCATGTTATCACTACTCGAAAAGGTAGGATTTCTCAACCTATTCCTACACATGTTAATATACAAATGATGCTTCCAAAACCTATGTTAGTAATAACATACAAGGGATATGATTTTATTTACCAATTGATTAATATGCATGCAAAAATTTCAATCTTTGAGATCCTAAAGTAATATAATGTCTACAAGGATATCTTATATGAGGTATTGAGTGAGAGACAAGTTCCAATTGATATTTATCCTACTTATTCTACAGATATTATGAAATATCTCAATAATAATAATAATAATAATAATAATAATAATAATAATAATAATAATAATAATAATAATCATAATAATAATCATGATAATAATAATAATAATAATAATAATAATAATAATAATAATAATAATAATAATAATAATCTCATCACCTTTGATCCAATATATTTACCATTCAAAGATATTGTTAACTAAAATGTGTTTTTGTTCATACAAGTGACAATGCAAAGTAAAGGTATCAAAAGAGTGTTCATTTATAATGAATCAAGACTAAATATTTATAGCATGAAATTACTAACCACCATCAATTTTAACATAGAAATTTTTCAAAACATAATTATGCACATAAAGGGTTTGATAATTTACATAGGCCTCTAGTTAATCAAATTACATTTTATGTGACCTTATGGCCAAAAATGATTTAACCTGCCTTTTAGTTCATGTCTCAATTATTAAATTATATCTTAATTTTATGTAGATATTGGATAAATTTAATGTAAATTATCCCATATATACTTCATTGATGTGTTAAATTCATACATGAGGACACTTTATTACTCATCCCTGCTAATGATAAAGCTTTCAAATTTTGTAAAATTATAAATTTTAAAACTAAAGGCATCCATGTAGTGGTACCACTTTAAAAATCCATCCCTCTTGAGAATGTCCATATGTATGAAATAGGTGATTTAATTAAAATGGATCCTTTGTCCCTAGATATAAATAAGGCACTAAAATATGAGGTGCATATAGATATACATAAGGAGAAATAATCATTACAAAAAGATCTATAAAAACTACAAGAATCCCTAACATTTGATCTTCCTTTATTATTCAATAGTAAATGAAAATATTTCCATGTTTTGGATTAATATGATAGAAATGATGATGAAAAAATTGAAAACATGGAATTTGATCCACTTCATTACCTACCACATAATATATTTGAAATTATGGTTCCTGGCACATATAAGCTAAAACCACTTGAATAAATTTTAAAATAAAATCCTTATAATGGTAAAAATATAGCATACTAGCATGCAAATGTTTGTTACTCCATACACCCATATTTACTAAAAACACTGAGTCAATCTAACAAGAGTCAAATACAATTTCATCATGTGAATAATGTGGAGTCTTCTCAAAAGGCTTCACAACAAATTTTACAAATAGCCACATAACAAGACACTCTAGATACCATGTTATCTATGTTAATTGATCATTTAATTATTTATTTACCTTATACTAGACACATATCACATAGTAGACTTCCAGCCATAGAAAATAAAATGCCATACTGTGGCTATCATATTAGTTAGTGTGATATATTGAAGAACCAAATTAAAAAATATATGAGAAAAATATGCATACATATTGTGTACAACATGATGAAAAGGCCAAATTCCTCTTATCTTCTAGAATAGAACCATCTCTCAAAGTGACCAAAAAATGAGGTTGTAACCATTATTTCTAATATTGATGGGGTTTATTTTCACCATATCCAGTTTGATAATAAGTAGGATACCACTTGTGGTACCAATTATACTAAAAAATTGGGATATTGTACTGATGAAATCACATACATTACATTAATGATATAAACTTGAGGATACATCTAGTTACCTATCACTTGTGGACCACATGTGGAAACATTGACCATATGGATGTTAGACCATAAAACACATTTGAAATAAACTCTTTGACAAAATCAGCTATCCAAGTGGAATTTTAAGCTAGATAGTATAAACATGTGTGTTTATTTTCTTAATAGGGATACACAAATTTTCATATGACATGATGGCCATGTTTATTTGACCACACCATTATTTATAGGTAAACCATTAAATAATAACATTGAAGTGGTGGTAGTGCAGTTGTACAAACGAAGATTGAGAAACTTTCTAGGTAATCAAGACATATTTTGATGATAAGGACTTCCTTGATTATAATTTTCAAATGATCCAAAAATATTTTTGGCACCTTAATGTTATATTAGCTCTTTAGCATATATGTGCTAGTTCCTTGTTGATGTATGGCATACTCAGTTCATTTTACATACACACATGTCTATTAGACATATATTTAAGTGTTCTATAGGCATACACAAATACACGATCAATTCCTATTTTGTATGTCAGGCCTTCCCTCTACTCATGTCATGGAAAAATTGGTGGCATCATCTTTTTTGATCTTGATACACACATGTTATATGATTTGATGATCAATCTACATTATCATGTTTGAGATTACATATTTACTTACACATGACTTTACCTATGATTATATCTTAAAAATGGTAGTGTATATGATATACAATTGACATGTTTTCCTAACACATTTATTCAAAGGTTATTATGACATGTTTATGTTAGGTGCCTATAATTTACTTTAATCACTTCCTTGAGTGTCTTACCTTGGTATTGTATGCCATATTTGAGTATTTAAATATAGTCTCTTTTTGTGGCCCTTGTGCCTATGTATTATTTAATTTACATTTGAATATATCATTTTTTGTTGTATGTAAATTTTAATATGTCGTCCTTATTTTTGTGGACATTTGACTATGCCATGTTGCTTTGATTGTGTAGAATTTGAAGATGACCCTTATTTTTTGTATCCTTAGACCATTAAAATTTTACTTACTTTTGAGTTCTATTGTTTTTTTGATTATTTTGTTGTTAACCTTGTTATATTACTATCTATAAGTTCCTATGATCCTTATCATATATATTAGGTCTTCATATGATCACATTGGTTCTATGTGCTTCAATGTTATAACTACTTAGACATGTTCCATCTATATGCTACATGGTTACATTCACATATTTTAAAATTATATTATACTTTTGAGGAGAGTTAGATACCCATTAATATATTTAACTCACCTCAAAGAGGGGGAATATTAGTGGGGGAATGTTTTACATGCATGTTCTCCATACTTGGCATAGTTTCTAGATTCATTGTGGGCTTGTTTTGGAAGCAAGTTCTCCACACTCATTCAGTATATCAAAATTATTTTAAAAAAACCATATTAAGTGGGTTCATGTCACTTGGGAATTAATTAAACATAATTATCATTCTCATATTTATTGGGGAAATTCTTTGGAAGCATGTTCTCGACACTTATTTAGTATTAAACATCTTCAGATTAAAGTGGGGCATGTTTTAGAAACATGTTATCCATATTGGTACTTATATCAATTTTTATATTTATCCATATATAGTGGGGGAATGATTTGTAATAATGTTATCCACACTTACATAGTTATCTGAATTGGCTAAAGCACACAATTCGATGATTCAAATTTAGAGTTATGGTAGAATTCTATACATTGGTACCATTTTTATACATAGTTTTAACATGAGATATATCTAAGGTGCATATTATATGAAATGTGAAACTAATATTAATTTTTTTAAATAAGCTTCATATTCCAAAACTCTTTTAGATTAAATTACCACATCATGGAATTGTTTGTACTAATACCCCAAAGACTTTTATTGAATTTATTAAGACAATCTACTGTAGTAGTTGGTTCACATTTTGGTATGGTTGAGGTGATCAAATAACTCAATCTTTCCAATTTTTTAGGTTTGAATTTATTTTATTATAAATCATCACTAGGAAATAAGTATCATTGGGTTTCATGATTTATCTAATATCAACTTCCATGTGGCAACTCACTTTTGCTCCAAGGTTGGGGGCATGGGCTCTCTCTCCCCTTGGATATAAGCACTTTAAAGATTTATTTATATGTTTATAATCTCAATTTTATTGCCTTAAAATGATACATATTTTTTTAAATTAACTTTCCAATAGGTTAGGTAGTTACATCAACACACATGTGTACTCTATAACATTTATCTTTATCTTTCAATTTATTTTAATTACATTCAACCCAGATTATATGTACTGATTATATATTTTAACATGATCTTAGTTGTAGTTCATTCACTAGTAAATCACTCAAGTTGGACACATGAAAAGAAAAGGTGTGTTATATATAGCTAGGTACACATTCCTTTCCTTTAAACTAGAAATGTCATTACTAGATTAAAGGGGTAGAAAATGTAGACTATATTTATGTATTATATATCACCTCAATCTTGTAGAGTTGAAAAATTCAAACCTTAGATGTTCCTCTTAGGCTTTTACCTTTTTCCACTTCCATAAGTCTCGTATCTGCTTTATCTTATGCCCCTTGGCTTATATCTCTTAGTTTGACTATTATTATGTTGATGATCTAGGCCTTTTATCTTACCCAAAATTCTTAAATTGTACTTATCTTCCAACTCTACAATTTTTGAACATGTAATTACTTTCCTTCTCCTTGGATACTAACATCTAGTATAGACACTAGCATCAACATTAGTGTCCTAACGTAAAACAAGTGTCCATTTCCCAAAATTCATCAAATTTACAATAAAATGTATCATAATGGTCAACCTAAGTGATTTAATGTGAGTTATTACTCCAAATGGATTGATATAAATACAATATAAAACCTCATTCATTCATCACCTATTTAAATACTAAGGAGACCAAATAAACATATCAAAGTCACTCTATCAAGCATTTTATTGAACAAAGCTTTCCTATTTATATTATTGTCATTGGTAAAGTATATCTACATGTCTAAACTACTAAAAGAGTAGCCCAAGAGCCCAATTTTAAAAGTCATAATCTAGGTCACTATTGTTATTTATTTTCCACATATTGCATAAATCACACACAATCCAACACTTCGGGGAGAGCTAGATGATTTTGAGGCCATCTTCTAGAGTATTAGTTATGTAGGTAGTTCCTACTGATAGTGCAATATTTGGGCCAAATCAACACCATGTTCCCACATACTTATTTTTTCCTAAGGTCAATGTGAAGATGAAGAATTAGGATTCTATAAATTCATGAGAATTGACAATCCATGACCTAGATCTGAATACACTAGAGCAAAGGCGAAGTCAAACCCATGAGAATCAAGGTGATCATATCTAATTTTAATAAGTATTTCATACAATACAGTTGAAGTAAACATAGATAACAGCATCAATGCAACCTATCTAGGTCAAAATTAGTGTCTAGAGTGTCAGATGTGTTATATCCATAATCTAATGACTATTATATAATCATCTTCCATCATGTTTTAAGCATGTTCTAGATATAATAGTGTGTTAGCATCAAATCCAGCTACGTATATTACTTTATCATTTTCATGCACAACTTAGCTATACTTTCTATATTTATCCCATAATCAACATAATAAATTCATTATATGGTTATATATGAGTTTAGCATTTAATTTTCCTATTATAAACCTTAGTATCACCCTTGTACATTATCATTTCTATATTCTTAACCCTAGTATATTTCCAAGGTATGATAGCCCCCTTTATCCAATTTAAGGTTAAAGAGTGTGATATATAATTCCATAATATCTCATTTAATATAACCACTATGATAATATGTAAAATTAGTAAATATGTAATCTATAAAATGTCTAGATATAGCCCAAAAATATGTCTTAATCTATAGATAGTTTTATCATAATTTAAACCAATCTAGTAATTTAAACCAATATAAAATATCTAAGTTGTGTAATATATTTCAAACTATAAATTATATATAAATTTGGGATTTAATTTTTATGGTAAGACCACTAATATGTCACCTTTTTAGGTGATAAATGTAACTTGTAGATTACTCATCCTAAAAACAAAAAGTTAACTGCATCATAATTTATAAAAATATTGAAGTATTTAAAATAATTTGCTAACATGTGTAAAATATGTGATCTTAATAACGAATATATAATCAAATCATATATGAAATATATAGTGTAATGCATCTAAGTTTCAAGTGAAGATGGGTATTATAGCTATATATTCAATGGTAATTATCATAGATATTACCAATGAATGGAAGCCTATGTGAGAAAAGGTTTATGATATGCAGCATGGCACTCCATGAGAGTACAAAGGTCCATTTTATAGATCATGAAACTATGATATCATCATAAAATATTATATGTATCCAATCATAAGCACATAATGTCATGGAATGATAAACATAATAAATCACATGAAATAGAACTCAATGTCACACAAGCAATAAGTATAAAATGAAAAAATCAATCAAGAAAAAGGCACAAAATAATACAATGGCCTGAATAAAGATTAGTATAATGAAAAATAGATGAATAAAATTTCATACACTAAGTTAATATCTACACAAGGCCTTTTAATGATTACCTATATGAAATTAGATATCAATAATAGAGCACAAAAAAAGACAAACTAGTCTAAACCATTAATCCATGTGCAAGTCAAAACATAGATAAATAACATATCCATGAAATTAACCACTTTAATTAATTAAAGTATCTAAAATGCATGTGTAATTTAATCAATATAGCTCAACATGATAAATGTAAAGGTCATAGAATATATAATAGCTCAATATGATAAATGTAAAGGTTAACTTCACTTAATCCCACTAACACTTTTTTTACAAGGTGACATTACCTAATTAGAATACCTAGGGTTTTAAGTAAATTATTGATTTTAGGAACCTATGCACATAATTAAAAATAATAATTTTCTAGGTTACACTGTATACTAAAATTTGAAACTAATTTTTTTTATAAAAATAATTATATTATAATATGAATAAAAGTGTCTAAATTAGGATAGTAGTGTCAATGATAGTGTTTGTAGTTTGATGCTAGTGTCCCAAATAAGTGAAATATAATTTTCAAAATATGATGAATCGAAGTAAATCATTATAATTTTTTCTTATGCACAAGTGCCTATGAGATATGCATATGCATCATTAAGCTACATGTTATTTCTTATTCATATTTTTACATTCATAAAATTAAAATATGAATTTTTTAACTTCCCTATTTTAGAATAGATTATTCCATAATTTATTATGATATTTCACCTTCCCTTAACAAAAAAATATTTAAATATTATTTTGATCTAGACCATTGAGTATTCTTGTGCAACCCTAGCTTGATCTAGGGTTTATAGCCTTTTATAGTCTTAAATTTAATTATATTTTCATTATAATGACAAATTATTATCTAACATTATTATGCCTCTCTTTTCATTTTATTGCATCATTATTTTGAAAATTTAAAATGACTTAAAATGAGTCTCTTCCTCATCATAACCATCAAGAAGAAGATAGTTACTTTCCCTCTAACTAGGTCCATGTTATCACTACTATAATGGTTAAGGTATCCCATATTATAGTTCAAAAATAAAGTAACCCCCATAAGCTTCCACAAACCCCTCCACCTCCCACATCTTCTCTTGAATATATATGTGTGTATATTTAATCCAAATCACCCATGGTTTGTTGTTATGAATACTTTTAAGATCAAATAATTGATATGGGAAAGTGAATAAAATAATAATTAGTATTTCATTTCCAAAATCACATTATTGGAAAATCAAGTCACATATCCAAAGAATAAAGAATGTGTTACTCTTAAACATTCATTTATATCTTCATCTCACAATGTTATTCATAGAAAAAATTCATATCAAAATGGGAAACTAAAATAAAATACATATGCAACAAGTGATTCAAAATTTATAAAAAGTATTATAAGAGTTCAATTAATATTCTATGGGAAATTATTAGAAATAAGTTGGTCACACTACCTCCATTGCATCCTCTAAGGAGATCAAAATACTATTGTGCATATTATAAAATGCATGGGAATCATACATATATTATTTTTTCTTTGAGTAATAAAATAAAAATTACAATTGATAGTGGTGATCATATAATAGGTACATTAATCAAGAAACCCATGAACCTTATGCATACATCTTACACAACATGGGTGGAAAAAAAATGTTATGGGTACAGAAGGAAAATTCAAATAAAAAATACAGTTAATAAATGAGAAAAAAAAATATTCAAAAAATACATTTAGACAAATAAAAAATTCAAAGGGAAAAAGCAGATACAATAATATTATAAAAGGCACAAGATTAAATAATAAAATTTAAAAAATAACAATTTGAAAATTGAATGTTACAAAAGCTACACCATGAAAAATTGAAATTAGTAAAATATATATAGGCAAATCAAATTCAAGGTAAAAAAAAGGTATTCTTAATGTAGGGTTTATAAAAAAATAGGTCATAAAAAAAGATACATTTGAAAAAAAAATGTTTTAAATATGGTTTAAAAGGGGGAAATTACAAGCCTTTCCTCATTTAAGGATCCTTTAGCCATCATTGCTTGCATATATGGAAATTAAATTATAGATATCAAGGTTATGGACTATCAAGATATAAATGCGTGTTCTATGTCATTCCTTATCTCTCTTGGAAATAAGAATAAATAATTGATAAAACTAATGAAGCTATAATAAGTGGGGCATGAATTAAATTACAAGTTTTATTTATCTCAAAAATAATGTTTTATTACTTTTCATGTTATTTATAATCCAAGTGCATATAATGTTATTCTTGGAAAAACATGGTTACACTCATTACGACTAATGATTGATTAAAAAATTTGGTTTCATATCATTTTATCATGAAGGTAAGGTCACAAAATTTTATAAATAAGGAGAATATTTAGATAAAAATCATAAAAAAATAAGACATCTCTTTAGCTACTATATATATAGATCTTACAAGTAATGGCATATTCGTAGAGTCAAAAGAAATAATACGTGTTTTAAAAGTTGAACCAAGAAAATTGAAACCACGGTATGGAGATTTTGGTTTCACATATATAGATTACCAAAAGAACATATAAAAATTTCAAGTATAACCTAACAAGTTAGTCCTTTCCTATGATAATTATGATTATATAAAAGATTATTAGAATAACACAACTAATATGTAAGATGAATATGGAAATATAATTGAGGGTTATGATATGAATGGCACGATGCCTTCACAGAGGCATCCCATCGATGACATATTGGAATTATATGAGAATAATTTAATTTTACATAACACTATTTATAATCATACTGTATCAAAAATATAAATAACTAAAAAATCAACAAAATACAAAAACATTCAAATAAAAGGTATACCATTTCTTTTTACCATGCACATGTTCACTAGATTTTGCATAAATGTTGTTTGATTTATGTTATTAGATAGCATAGAAAAAATTATATGCACACATATGTTTCATGGTTACTTGAGTGTGATTTAAGAATAAAATACATACATGATACATGATCATATAGATGTTGGACATTTTATTCCACCTGCATGACACACTACACTTGGGGAATTTATTTCATTAACCACAATTAATATAGGGTATATTATTTTATGATCATTTTACATTATAATTTTGATCTTATATAATAAATATTAGACATGTATATACCCATTATGATATCTTACATAGTGTAATAAATATTCTATGTTACATGACATTTTGATAACACATGTATACATGGAATAGTATGATATGTTTATGCTAGTTACTTATATATTTATATAATTCATCTTATCACATGGAGTACTTGAGTGTATTTGTCTGATACCTAGTTTTGATTGTTGAATATTTAAGCATATTCCTTGTTTGTTGAGCATCATGCCACTAAGTGTTGTATTTATCATGTGTGAACATTTAAACATGTACTCCATTTAAGTGTTCATAATTTTAACATTACCTTTCTTTTTAAGTCTACTTATACCTCTTCTATGTGACATTGAGTTTTCTTTTGTGTGTGATTTATTTTTTATTGAGCTTTTGTTTTTTATTCTTAGATGTTGACATGATTGATATCATGCATATTACAAATTGTTATTATTTGGCATTCTGAGTTTAATTGATACATATATGTAGACATTATACCACTATATGCTTCATCAATACATGATTGATGAAATTATGTCATGATTATATTATCCTTTTAAGTTAAGGTTACAACCAAGTTGTATTCCCCTGACCTAAAAATCAGTGGCATATTAGTAGGGGCTTGTCATAGAGACATGATTCAAAAAACACATCAAGAAATCATAATCATAAGAATTTGATATATTTTACATGATAAATATATAAAATTGGGACATAACATTATGCATTACTAAGAAAATTTCATAGATCCAAGAGAGGTTTTTATATATTTGAGACATATATTATATACAATTTTATAAATCAATGGTTATATTTTTGATAAATAATTCATCTTGAGACACATTATATTCATATGCCATTAAAATGATAAAGAAATTATAGATAAATATTTAGATTATATATAGTTTCAAGTAGATTTGCTTAGGTGGCATAAACATGGTTCATTTCCTTCTCACCACACATTGATGCATTGACTTTTCTAATATACATTGATCAATCATTTATCTATCTAAAACAATTGGATCCCTCTAGTAGTATGGTCAAGACTCAACACCCTCAATGGCCTTGACACTTCTCCCATTTTTAGGTTGTAATGGTTACACCACTTGACCTCCACTATATTGGTAAGATTAGGGATACACTTGAGTTGTGAAATGGAGATTCAATGATATCAATTTAGCACAACTCAACCTCACATTATATTAGGTAAATAATCACCCTTCAATTACATTTTATGAATTTACAAGGTTTGGTTGTGATATTGTCCCTCCAATGCTTCAATAAGGAAGCATAATCACCAAACAAAACTAACAATAATAAGCATGGTTTAATTTACTTACAAGTGTATTCATTCCTTCATTTGTTTTCAATCATTTCAATTATTTAATTTTAATATTATATGCACTAGTTACACTATAAAATGCTCTTGGTTGTGGGTAATGTACAAATATAAAATTAAAATGGGTCTCAAGAAAAAAAATGTGTGCTTTATACACCAAGATACTCATTTGTTTCCATTAATGTAGTGATTTCATATTTATGCATTACCAGATTAACTAGGGGAGGGTATGTAAATATTAAAATATGATTTTACATGAAATATTAGTCTTGAAAGATTTTAAAATACCAATCATGTATCGACCCTTTAATCTATTTCCTTCCCTCTATTTTAAGGCCATATTCACCATATCATTGTGCCTAATTACTTATCCTATAGTCCAACCCTAATATTATAATGACACAATCCACATATAGCCTACAGTCTACATAAAACCTAATTTCCAAACTACACAAATATTATAGATCATCAAAAAAATTTAACCCATTAGGACACTAGCATCTAGATTAGGACATTAATGTTTATATTGTTATCCCAAATATGATACTAGCATCCCTACCTTCCAAATGGTCAAAATTGCAAATATACCGATATGGAAAAGTTGGCCTATCTATATTATTTAACCCTCCTATGGAGTTATTTAAAAAAGTGTGTTATAAATTTAAATCAAGGGGAATTTATTATCTATCTATAAATCACTTATAAAGCTCAGATTACAATATTAATAATCATTTGCACTACAAAGCTTTACTACCCTATTCTTACCTATTTCGATATAAGTCATAGGATCAGCCTTCTTATAGGTTTAAATCATTCAAAGAGCAGCCCATGATTACTATTTTTCAAGTTAAAATATATATCAATAGATGCACTTGTATATAACATATTTCACAGTTAATCACACATAAGAAAACATAAGGGGGATAAATACATCGTTTTAAGTCCCTTTTCAAAGTATATGGTTAATTGATAATGCTCAAAGAAACATAGTTATTTGAGGTTAGTTTGAATTCACTTGATCCCACTAAAAATTATTTTTTAACATGAGATTCACTAATTAGTGGACCTGGGGTTATGATAAAGATACTAATTTTGAGAACCTATGCACATGATCTAAACTAATAACCAATAAGGCAAAAAAAGAACCTAAAAGGTACAACTAGCTATTATAGAAAAGGATATGTATTATAAGTTAAATAAAATCATTGAAATCAAGATGTAAGTAATGATGATCGAATATGTATTCTAATTATTGTGTCCCACCAATTGAGAAAAATCATCAAATATTATTTTTCAGCACATGTGCCTTTTAGATCTATATGTGCATCATTGCATAAGATAGGTTTTATGTATCCATCATATTATTATTTTCAGAATATCGTAAATCTATATTATTTAAGAGTTTTTGTTTATAATAAATTATTCCATTATTTAATATGTTATTACCCTCACCTTTAACAAAAAAGAATTAAGGAAGTCCATATTTGTATATTATGAAGTATGACTATATTAATAAAATCTCTGGTGACCATTGGATCATTTAAAATAACATCATTAGATCCCTCCACTTTTATAAAATGTGTAGTATTATATCATGGAAAGGGAGTCTTATTTTAAATAATTCTAATATTATAAAATGCAATAACCCCCTATCAATAAGTGTTTCACCTTATATCTCCATGTATAATATATTTGGTCTCTATGTCCATAGATATAGTGTTAATTGTAAAATGATCTTTTCACAAGTCATGTTAAACGATGGGGATGGTGATGAGTATTAGTGGGTAACCTAATAAAACCTCTGCCATTTAATATCTAAAAAATATAACATCTCATATCATAGAATATTTAAAAAATGATTGGTCAAGTTATTTTTAGACTCACAAGAGATGATGCTTTATATCCAACCCTTTTTGTAACCATGCCTTCAAATACAACTTTGTCTTTATGAATGCCCTTATTTTTATCACTCAAATCTTTTGTATCTTATTTTTGATAGTTTCCTTAGTTGTATATTATTTTTTGTTTTTATGTCATACTTTATATGAAAAAAAAGTGACACATGTTATTTAGATATAAAAATAGACATGTAATTTACATTAGCATGCTTAGTATTCTTAGTATATGAAAATTTATGCTCGAGTGATGTAAACCTTAGGCATAAATTTTGAATTATATTTTGTAATTCCTTTATGAATTTCATCATAGTATACATATGATCATGAATTATTTTATAAGCTTCATTAATATTTATAGGTTAGAAATATTTTGTCATGAGATACATTTTATCATTTATATTAGATCTAGTTATAACAGTGTAGTCATCTAAAATGTCATTTGAGTGCAATGAGTGTCACTTGAGACCATATTGTCCTTAGCTTATCCATATACCTCTTTTAATCTTTTTAAAACCTTTTTATGAGTCCAACCCATTCCTAGATATACTAGAAGTAGCACTAAGCCACCCCTTAAGAACCAAGGTCTCATTCTTGTTCATTCTTACCACCTGGACATTAGAATGTCCATTTAGACACTATCACATTGTGATATTTACCTAGGGACTACACTATTATCCCTTAGCTCTTTTCTTCTCCATTGGATGTCTTTTCATTCCAAAAAACACTCTTAAAGTCACCCTAGACCTAATTCACATCTTGAAAAGCACCATAGCACTATATATAAAACACATCAAATACTTATCCACTAAATGTAAATTAGAATTAAATAATAATAAAAAATTGTGTAAAATTAAGGTTATTGATCCATATTCTACCCTACTTATACATATACCCATCTATAGCATCCCAGAGATCAAATTACTCATATTTCCAATCTCAAGTCATATTCAAATCATTCAAACTGGCACTCATACAATAATTCACTTGCAATTGCACCACTTAGGTTGGGATAAATATATTGGGTTTGATATCTTTTTTAATTATTGGTATGTATGAAACACTCAACATATGGGGTATTGAGGTCTTTTCTAGTCTACCCTACTAATGCCACTATTTTTCTACTTGTGCTCCTCAAATACCCTAACAAACATAGAGGCCTAGGATTCAACATTAAAATTAGTCAAAATAGGTAAAAAATAGTGAAATAGCATCTGTGCATAAACACACAAAGTCCCTAGAACTAGATTAATTTACAACTAGAAGTTCATTATCCCTGGTGGTAAAAGGACATTACTATGGTACAAAGGACACTAACATGGTTCACTATTATACAAGTGACTAAGCTATTATCCAAGAGGGTTTTTGACTTTTGGTTTTTATTCATTACACCTTTAACATCTCCTATATGATTTTTTATCCTATTATTCATCAGTATTAGTTAGTTTCCATCTAAATACAATCTTATAATTCATTTTATATTTATAAAAAATCAAATAATTCAATTATTGTAAAAATCATGGGTTATTGGTATTGTTATATTTATTACATAATTTATTATTCCAAAACTTTAGTAACCTAATATTTAACATCTCATAAGTACCTAAAAAGTTAAATCATTTGGTGAACCTAACTTACTTCAAATAGTGAAAAGACCCTAGTCCTAGATGTTTGTAGGGCTTGTATCTTTTTTTTCATTTTTCTATTCTTTGTGCTAGGATTTTTTTATTTCATACATTTTTTTATAACAACCCTCTTATATTATATTTTATTTTGTATGGGCTTGTTCCATCTAAAAAAATTATCTCTTACTTTAAGAGGAAGTGTTAGGATTAGTAGTAACCCTATCAGGCATACCTAGATTCGTTCCATTAGATCCTAAAATAGAGATACAGGACTAGTTACAACCCCCCCCCCATTGATCCTTCACATCTTGATTATGTAGAGTTTAATGGTAATACATCAAAACATGAAAAATAAAATCCATATATTGATGATACACAAGACAAGACTTAGTACACATTGTCCCCCACCCCCCCCCCCCCCCCCCCACCTCAATGATGATAATTTAATAATTAATAAAGATGAGGTCTTAAAAGTTTTAGATATATACTTAAAGAACATCCCCATGATCATGTATAGATTTTATAATCTATATTGGAAAGAAATAACACATCACATGGTTAATATTCCAAAACCATATATAATAATATTGTTACACATACTATGGGAGTAACTTAGACTCTACAAAAACCTATTACAACTATCACTATTGTTACACATCCCTCCTCTTTCTATGTAAAATGCCTTTATCATGAGATCAATTCTCTATAGTCTAAGGTGTTACATATTTAGCAAGGTGATACTAGATCATATTATACCATGGATTCTCATATGCTCCTACATGCACCTTTAGCATAGCATATAGTGCTAACTTTGTGCCACCCAAGCTCACTTTATATGATAGTAAGAGTGACCTATAGAATCATCTCCATGCTTTTCATATAGCATGTTTGGACTACATGTCCAATGATTGGCTCCTGCATAATTTATTTCCAATCAACTTAAAATACTATGTATTTCAATGGGTCTATGATATTCATAATTAGATCATCATAACATTTAATCCACTAAAAAATATGTTTCTATAACACTTTTAAATCAATATCAATGACAAGGTTTCATATGCTCAATTTTCACAACTAAAACCAAAATCCAATGAGCCAATAACTAAATATGTTTTGTAATATAGACTAAATTAGAAAACATGACTAGCCCCATGGCCAATAGAGAAATCTAGGACATATTCAAGTAGATTTTATTACTAGCATTACATGAAGATATAATATTCAAAAAGTTTCAATCATTTAAATATCTATGTCATAAATTAAAATAACAAGTAAAGCTTCTCTCTGTAGGAAAAGTAAAGTACACAAATGGATCGGATCAACTAATGAGAGTTACATTAAAACCCCATATAAGGTAAGACCCAATAGAAATAAAAACAAGTAAAATATAATAGTTAATGTAGCCTTAAATCTAACTCCTCACATGGTTTTATCATCTCCTTGAAGGAGACCTTTCATAAATATTCCAAAATCACCATCACATGTTCTCTAGTAACTTTAAGAAGGCAATGTCATATCTATCCCTCCCATCAAATAGGTTGATATGACTAGGGATATTCTAAAGAGATATGATTATAATGCATTTTTTTATTATCATAGGTCACCAGGACATATTGAAAATAAATGCATCAATTTATGACTTAAGATACAATATATTATAAATGTTAATACCATTGATGTTGACACTCCTAAAAAAAACAATCAGAGTATAAATAATAAAAGCAAAAGTGTTGAAAATATTTTAAGATTTGTTTCCAAACCATACATATAATGACATAGTTGGCACTTTAGGTGTTCATTATACTTTTTAGGCACATCCATCACTAGTGCACTATATTAACCATCTGATGGACACACACCCTCTTAATAATATCATTTGTGTGTATCATATTATAATTCCTACTAGAACTCTCATCACTTTCTCAGAGTATGATATCATTGATGATGACTCATATTTATATAAACTCTTTATGCTTTCATGGTTGATCATAATCTTATTTAGACTGTCATGGTTAATAATGGATGAAGAATTAATATATGTACTTTTACACTTCTAAATCACTTGGGTTATTCAGTGTTAGTAGAGGTTCTTGGGTTTTCACCAAAATATGCTAATTAAGAGGATAGAGTGTGTGAAGTTACATCAAAATCTCATAGGATGGTTAAATCAAGACTTTAAAAACATATTAAAAGTTTATCTTAAATAAATACACTTGTTTAATATCTCACACATGATGTAAACTACTTATATATATGAAGAAATACACATTACAGTAGAATAATATGGGAAAAATTCATAATAACATAGAAAACTCTGTGATTATACCATAAAAGAGAAAAAATATGTATAATTCATGATAGAGAATATAGTACTGGGGATTATAAAAAAGAGGCCTTCATAGGTTAAGGTCTAGTTTTGACAATATTCTTTATGAAATCTATCTTATAAAAGTAAAAACCACTATAATTTTACTCACATACACGTCAACCCTTCTATTGCATTATTTTTGCATACATATAGGCATTAGTTCCTATGTTTTTAACTTCTAGATTTACTATGCTGACAATAGTTATCGATATCAACTTTAGTTTAGTCCTAACCAACATAGAGATTCTCATAACAACTCACAAACATAATACAACTATATTTCCCATAGGTCATTATCGTATATACAACGAGTTTTACATTTACCTTTTATTGCTAACACATATTTGGAATTAAAAGGTTGTCTCATCCTGAAACAACATCATAGATGGAATCTGTCTAAGAATTTTGAAAAGGTGACAAAATGTAAAAGTGCATAGGATTTTCAGACTTCTCTCAAGGTGATGGTAAACTAATTTTCACCCCTTTCACTCTACTTAACCTAACTATAGGTTTTTTAACTAAGTATAATACTAGTCTACTTCCCTTCAGGTTTTCAATAGAATAGTTCTTCTTAGTATTATGTATGCTTAAAATTACAAAAAAAATGATGAAAATTACAAAATTTTAAAACTTGCACAAGCATAAATTAGTAGGTGGTGCCATATTTCTATGTTGGATGATTTATCATAACTATCTTGGTGGGATGATCTTGAAGTCATCTATTAGTGGTTGAATTCTTTCATCGATAAGGACCAATTCATCTTTGTAGGACTTCCAATCAAGAAGAACTTCTAAACATTGCATAGAAGACTATGCAGTAGAGATTTATTAGTGATTTGTTGATGAAGATTTTTGTTAACCATCTCTAGAAGAGCATATTTCACCATATTAACTTTATTCATGATTTCTTTGTGGATTTGATCTAGATTATTGACCTATATTTACACTTACACACAAATGAAGGAGTTGTGCAGTATCTAGTTATGTCATGTCTACATACTCTACATGATAGTATCCCTTGCACCAAGTGAGGTTTGTAGTCTAGAATCCATGGAAGTAGGACTTGTGTTGGGTATTATTATTGTTGCTTGTATGAAAGTGGTTACAAAAAATTTAGGCTATAGAGTGGTCCAAAACATATCTAGTTCTTTCTTTCAATCTATGAGTTGAAGTGTAAGTTATACGGATAGAGCCTGAGTAGTATCTAGGGTGGCTTGATACTCAACTAGAAACTCATAAAGGACCTCAATCTCAGCTTTGATGTCTTCCACTTCTTGATGATGCTCACATCATTAAAGGCATATCAATTTTTAGTGAGATTGTTTAATATAAGAGCAAGTTGGTCCTTGTTTAGGAGAGAGGGATCCATAATTAGTTGTGTAATGATCAAGAGAAACATCATTGATAGTATTTTTGGTAATGTGCAGCTATTTTGTGACTGTAAAATTGGTATCCTTGAGCTCCTTAACTTTTTTCTCAAATTCAACTACCTTCTATGAAATAGACTCATGGAACATAGTTGCATATTTAATCTTATTATACAATGGCATCTGAGAAACATCCAAGGATGCTTCTATTATGGTTGGATTTAGGGTGAACCATGTGACTAATTTACTCATATACACCATCCTCAATGGAGATATTGTAAGGAAAAAATGGTGCACCATGTAGAGGTTACTGGCACATCCTCCAGCCAAATTTTAGATAGGATGCATGAAGCATTATCATCTTATAATGTAGCTCTAGTGTCTCATGCTTGCATTTGGGGTAGCTCTTGAGAGGTCTACACGCTATAATAAAAATAGATGGAGTTTGTGTAGATTATTCCTTTATAGTATCTTATTGGGATTCCTCAATGATATTCATCATAAATTTGTCTTGTGCCTACTTTTCAAGGTTTTCTTATGCCTTCTTGGTAGCCTCTTCCTGCACTGTATTTGCAATGACTTCTTATTATTTCTTGGTTGCCTCTTTTGTCCATGCATAAAATAGTTATTCTTAGACATCAACCTACTTTCGTGATTGATCTTTCACAAGCTTGGTATTCTCTTATTCCTCTATTGATTCCTTTTATCTACACTCTACTTTGAATTCAACATCCTTGTATTTTTGTTATATTACTTTCTTATTGTTATTTGGCTTGGTTTACAGTTATGGATTCCCATTGTTTTTCATTTTTTCTTCTTCCTCTTACTATTACTTGAGTGCTTAGGCATCCACAACTTTATTATGAGCCTCTACTTATTTTTCATAGCATTGGGATTCCTCTTGTTCCTATTTTTTCCTCTTCCTTCTATTTATCCTTAACTTTATCCATGTGTTTTTCTTCTTGGCACATGTGATGCTCAACTTCTCTCTTTGCTTCCTCATATGTGTCTTATTGCTATTTCATAGTTTGAACTTTAAGTTCTAATTCATTTGTGTCACTATTGGCCTCCTCAGATGGTAATGGTGAGGAGTTGATAATAGTACTTTTTACATCTACCTTAGAATTTTTCCCCTTATAAACCAAGTGTCTTGTTGGTTTTGGGGTGTCAATGTTGACTTCATGTGCTTTTTATTATCCTATTGTAGACTCTTAAATGGTGTGTACAAGAGCAAGTGAGGTGTCTGACCTAGATTGTTTATGCTATGTGGAATCTACCTATTCCATATAAATTAGGTTAGGGGGATATATTTTACATTTCATGACTATGATGGAATTAGAATGGTTCCTTATGTCTTAAATTTTTTCCTAAATTATTAAAATTTGGCCTCTTTATCCATTTTATCTATGATGATAGAATTAGGGAAAGGGTTAAATCAATCCATTAATTTTATGTAACTTTATTTTTCCCCTAAATGATGTGTACTACTTTTTATAAAAAATATAATTTTCTTCCTCCTCATATGTCTCTGGCTATATTGGCCATTATCATCTTGTAGACATTTTATTTATAGATTCCCATGTGTGATAAGTCATATATCCCATTAATTTTTTGTATGCTTAGGTCATATAACCAAATGAACAAGCTACAAGTATTTTGTATTGGTGAAGATGGAATTATTATGCCCTTAGGTACCTTGCACTTCCCTATATCTTAGATTAGTGTAGTTATTGTTAAAGTTTTTACATTTATAGCTATAGGATATAGAATAATTGGTGGTACCATATACAATTGAGTTGTTCTCATTGTTATGTTCAATTTCTATTTATCCATCTTGATGTGTGCCATCTACATGTCACTAAAATTTTAGAAGAGTAGACTCAGTACATTGGGTAGTTCATGAATTCTAATGGCAATTCCCTTTTGTATATTCATGATGATTGTATGCTAGCCCAAATATTGCATGACTTCAAGTGGTATGCATAATTTGGATATGATTACCTCTAACAACTTGTTTCACTAATTGGTGAAATTTCCTTGATGCCTAAAATAGGTGCTCTTTTGGGTCTAGGTGAGATTCCATAACTACACATCTAGCCAGTAGTTGATGTTGGGATGAAATTCATGTTTAGGTGACTTCCATTATGAAAAAACTAATAATAATACCAAATATTGGTAATGGAATGTTTACTTTCCCATCACTAAAACATTATCAATGTTCAAAGTAAGTTCACTGACTAAGAGTTTCATTTGTTTTAATTCTTCATTTCGATGGATCATTTAATTGAAAATATTGATGAATGCTTTTGTATCCTATTTGGCATACTTAGTTATCTACCAAAAATTGATGGGAAATGTATTCTACCATAATGTGCTCTGATACATTATCAATGTCCTCTAGTATAATTCCTCATGATCTACAAGAGTCTTTTACCAGATCTCTTAAAGGATTGGTGTTGTTATGTATTTATAATAAGTTATATATCTCCCTAGTGTAGGAATTCCTATCATCCTTTCCATTGTGGCCATATTGATGTGAATTTTTATATCTTGTGAAAGATAAATATTTCCCTCATTATATAAACCTAAAACTACCTCCATGAGATCTCCAAGTTACCCAAAATTAGGATTCAGATCAAATGTTCCACATATATGTTACATAGTCTGTATGGTTGCACTAATTCTAATGGTTATGCTCCTTCAATTACACATAACACAAAAATTTGAATCTCTATACTATGAATAAACTAATAATAATATGGGTCTATAAATTACATTTGCTGCAACACCACATTAATGTCCATGTCCTCTTTTTATGTCTCTATGAATCCTTTGATGAGGGTTGATTGATTAAATCTAGTCATTATGCATCTTGTGCTTTGATTCTAAAATAATTTCCTTGAATGTGCAAATTATAGACTCATCTAAGAGTAACAATTTTATTGAAATATTAAATCACTTCATTATACTTAGTAATGGATATGAAATTGGCTTCCCTATTTCTAGATTTATAGCTTATCACACCACCTTCAATGGTTTGATATATTAATTAGGTATGTTTTCACTCAGTATTTCACATGTGAGATTAAAATAAGGTGGATTCATTCTTATTGGTGTGACATTCATTTTACTAATATGAAATTTGATTGTGGTGGTGGTTGATGATTTTTTACCTATCACTTTAACTAGGCTTTATCCTTAAGTTACTATTCTATTTTTGACACTAATCCATCACATTTCTAATATAATTGTCAATTTACCCCATACCTAATCATTAATTATAATGGCTTGACTATTAAAATCCAATATCTTCTCAAGATTTCGATGCACATGTCTTTCCCTAAATTAATTGATGTTCATATGTTGTACTCATTTGGCCACCTTCTACAATGTATCCATAGTAATAAAACCTTCTACTTAATCTTGGATTCCTCTTATGCCTTACCTATATACAAACATACTTATATTTATCTCACACATGCCCAAAAAACACAAAACCCCAACTATTTTAAAATTAGTGCTTGCAATTATGACTACCATATACTTTGTGTGACATAGTAACTTTATTCCATGTTGTACTAGATTAATAGTAGTAATATTTCAACCTATAGCCATTTAACTAGTTCATTACAAACCTCACAAGACCATTATTCTAGGTTTCAATAATTCATGGATGATGTAGGGGTGCTTCTATCTTATGTTAATATTTTCATGGAAAGCTATGAACCTATTATCATACAGAAGAACAATTTTATTTACCTAAAATTCTTTTGTTTAACTTTTTTTATCATGCCATGCCTTTTAGTTAGGTTTATTTATCTCTTAGGCCCATATTGCTCTGCATCTAGCTTCATCCACGTAATTTATGTCTAACAACCTAATAGTCATTAAATCTTAGTTACCCCTTCATAGCACACTTATGACTCATAGATTGGGAAGTACATATTCCATATGCATCGTGTATTCTAGTCCATAAACTAGTTGGAATGGTATAAACCCTATTCCATGTTTATAATGTGTGTAATAAGCCTACAAAATTATTGGAAGCTTATTATCCCAGTCATCTCTTTTCACATCATAGATCTTAGTAAGCATCTTAACTATCACCTTGTTCCTAGCTTCAGCATGTCCATTCACCTATGGATGATAAGCTATGCTTTTATGATGCAATATCATAAACTCATCTATGAAGTTATTGATAGTATTATTTATAAATTTAGTTCCTTTATCACTTACCAATTTAAGAAGATAGCTAAACCTGACGATGATGTTATCATAGAAGAACTTGGTCATCTCCTTTGCACTACAACTTGAAGTGGTAGTACCTTTGACCAATTTTGTAAATTAGTCTATAAAAATGATTACGTACCCTGCCTTGTTGTGTTCACTTGGAGAATTTATTGGCCCTACAAATTTAATGCCCCAATGTTAAAATAGTTATTGCACTAACATGGGTTATAAAGGCATCTCATCTTTTTGGTGTGGCTTCCCCACCCTTTGTCATACATCATAATATTATGTGACTCTCTATGAATCCTAAAATAGATATGTCCACCAAATTCCACTTTTTAATATTTTCATCATAGTTACATCTCCTAAAAAGTGACCTCCTATGACTCCCTAATGCACTTCATCTATTATCTACACATCCTCATGCTCTAGATCCACTCTACATAGAACTTCATATTTTACTTTGTAGCACAAAAATCAATTAAAAATACTATAAATAAGAGATTTACTGATCATTGGTTTCTTATCTATCTTTATTTAATGTTTTGGGAATGTCCCCTATTCAAAAAAATATACATTCTCCTATAAGTATTCCAAAATCATAGTCACCATAAGTAGGTGTGCATTCGGTAACTCATCTTGGATTTTTTTAAGTTCCTTTCCATTATTGAGCCAAATGAGATGGTCCAAGTCGACAATATACTAACCTATTTTGATGTTAATCTAAAATTTAGATTCGTAATAAAACATCAGCTAGTGTGATATTCATCCTCCCAATAATGACTTGTTCACCATTTATCACATATCTTGATGATCAGTGAATAATTCAAATGGTATTACCAGTAAGTAGTGCCTAAACTTTTTTAGTGAAAACACTATTGCAAAGACTTCTTGCTAAGTTGTAGTATAATTATTTTCTATAGCTGACAACTTTATGCCTGTAAAGTGGATGGGATTATCTAATCTTAATTTTATTAGATATTTTAATAATTCACCAACTACAAGATTTGAAGAATTCACATGCACATGAAAATGTTTACTTCTATCTGAGAAAACTAGTACCAAATTAGTCACTAGTATCTACTTCAAATAAACAAATACAACTTGATAATTCTCTAACCAGACAAATTGGACTCCTTTTCACAGTAACTTATCCAAAGGGGTTGATATAGTGGTATACCCCTTGATGAATTTATAATAGAAACTTATTTATCTTATAAAAATTTTCACTTATATTGAAGTCATAGGTGTTGGCATCCTCGTAATGATTGTGATATTATCCTAGTCTACCAAAAATCCTTTAGCACACACTACATGACCTAATGAAACACCAAAGGGTGTGAAAAATAAACATTTCCTCAAATATAGCTCTATGTGAAATGTTTTACATATCTCTCACATTAACCTAAGTTTTGATATATGTTCCTTGAATAAATAAAACACTACCTAGTCATCCACATACACTTCTAAGAAGTCATCGATGAAATCCTTGAACACTATTAACCTAGCCTTGGAGAACATTGTAGGTGCATTTTTGAGTCCAAATGGCATGAAATTTTTAAAAAATGAACACTATTCTATTATGAATCTCATTTTGGTGTTTTCATCTTATATGATGGGTATGTGATGGTAATCGCTTAATCCATCTATGAAAAAGAACACTTCATACCCTATAATAGCATCTAAAATGTCATCCATGAATGTAATGGGAAATGGGTCATTGACACAATCATAATTAAATATGTGGTAGTCTCTACAGATGCATATCCCCCCTAGATTTTTTAGTTTTACTAATATGGGCCTAACCTTGTCAACTTTCTTGATCAGGAAGATAATACCTACTTCAAACATGTGATCAATTTTATCTTTCACTTTCATTTTTATGCTTGAGATTAGCCTATATGGTATCTTCTTGGTTTTCCATGACAACTCATTTATATCTATGTTAATCTCTCCCAAAGAAGGATTAACATCTTTTAATTCTATGAAGGTTATAGGAAAACATCCTGATAGTCTCTCAGTAATTATAAAACCTCTAAAATATATACTTATGTCCAATAGTCTGTTACATGTATCATTTTGGGTCCATATTCTAAGCCAATATTTTTTATGTGTTCCTTTAATGGCTTTTGATACATCTTATGTTCTTCTTTAGGAATGAAATCATATATTGTATTTTCTCCTTCATTTTTAGCAAACTATATATATTTCATCTTTTCCTCCTCTATATATATTTCTAGTTCCAATAGAGGCTCCAACTCTCTCTCTTGCTTAAAGAGATCTTGTATATCCATGCAGTCCTCTTTTTCCACATAAAGTATGGTTCATCCTCATCTTATATCCTATGGAAAGAATGAATCCATGGTTGGGCCTCACCTTGGCCACCTTCCTAAATTTGTAGGATGTGTGTCACATGTTTCTATGTGAATTCATGTTAACCTAGTTGTAGTGGCACAAGTAAGTATTAAAATCTTACATGGAATGTAAACGTTTTCATATTTTTTAAATACAATTTTACTTGAGGATTATCACTCTCAAAGATGAAGGTTTGAATAAAATCACATTAGATATATGCCCAATGCTTTGTTTCTCTTATTCACTCCTAATGGTTGTACCATGTTTTAGGGAAAACACCTAGGGTATAAATGAAACTATGTGGCTATAAGTTAGGATAAATACCCTCTAATATTCATAAATCAATACAACTATACAAATGCAATTCTATAAATTTGACCTCATGATAGATAGTCTAGTCTATCTAAATAGTCTTTAGTAGTTTAAATAGAGCTACAAGCAATTCTCATGCTTCTTCCCATGTTAAATATGCATCCCTATATATGGCCCACAAGTTCAAAATAATTCCCTTCATCATATAGTTTAGGATGTTAAACCTCTAGTTTAAATCTACCACATACTATTGAAACCATAAGATAAACTTACCAACATCCTCCATAATAAAATACTGGTGTATTTATCACTCAATCACATAGACCATTCGCAAAGGTCATATCTCATGATCTCCATTATCCTATTTTAGTACATGGGTGTCTAAGTCTCCACTTATTGAATATTCTTTGCCACATGAGAGAACACCCTCATAATTTGGTTCTGTGTAGTTCTACTCAGTATGACCTATTTGATATATAAAATCTATATAAAATTATATTGGAGATATTACCATCAATGATCACACATATTCCAAAACCTTATAAGGGATATCTAAGGCATTCAGACCAATCTTACCCAAAATTCTTTCTACACTAAAAATTTGAGTCTCTAAAATAGTGATTTTGTAAAGGAAACTATACACTATTGCTCATAGAGCCTTCTTCTTATCTTCAATTGTGACCATCTAGATGACATTGGCACCAACATAGGGTGGGTCTAGCACATTTAGAATGATGTAGGTCCTATATTTTGTCTTGTTCAAAGTAATGACAATGATCTTGTCATCCTAATAACACTCTAACAGATTCATGACTATGTTAATAGTCGTACACCCATCATAGGCTCACTTCTTCCATATCAGTGTGGCATAGTGAGTCTAATATATGTTCATATCAATATCTTCAAATTCACCTCATAGACTAAGTTTTATGACTTTGATTTCTACATCCTCTAAGATACCAATATGTTCGACCCTTCCTTAGTCTATAAAGTTGAGCATGATAGGACTATAGCTCAATGACAGTTTTCCCAAGGCATCCTAAGTGGATCTAGTGATTATATTTATAGTGCTTCCAAAGTCAAATACATTGTTGGGTATTTCATACTAACTAGTTATATGTCTATCATTGCATCTATTTGCCAAGGTTGCTTGTTCTTAAAAAACCAAACCAACATATTTATTTGATGCTAGCCTTTCTATGCATAGTACAAGTTACTCTGAGAGATATCTTCATTATGCATCATATTGAGGAATTTTATTAAATTTATCAATGTAGTGATAACCCCATCCTATCTTAGTATATGCACTAATTATCCATACATATATGATTCAAGAGACACATCATCCCCTTCTTCATCTCTTTCTATTTAATTATCTTCAAAATCTAGATAACTTCCTGCATCATGCCTTTTTTTAGTGGTACCTTTAGGATACCTATCTAGTCATGCTTTTTAATAACCAAGTATTTAGGCATTTTTAATGGAGGTCATGTTTTTGTACAATTACTACATGTAATGTGGAATCCTCCATTATTTTCCCATGGATCATGTTAACATTTCTAAAAGGTCTTTCCCTCCATTGTATTTAAAAAGACTAGATAATCTTCAATATTGTGATGCTCTATCACCCTTAGTATGTGTAGTAAGGTTGCCTCTAGTGATTTACATGGTAATTTAGCCACACATGGTTTAGTTTACTATATAGATAGAAATGAATGGGTGGCCTGGGCCCATTATTTCCTCAACCTTATTGTGCATTACCTTGATATGATCCCATGTAACCTCATCTATTCCCCTAAAATACTCATCCACCTTGGTTTTATTTTTACCCAAAATTACTAGTGTTTTGTGATGCATTCAATCCTTGATACTATGATATTCGTTAAATCCATCCACTTGTAGTTTTTGTGGGTTTAGGGTCCATCCTAACTATTACACTTAAAGAATCATAGGATTTCATGGAGAGTGGTATGGGTAGGTTGCAGTCTCATATGGGAAGTTTTGTGAGGAAATATTCTAGTTCTATGTAAAAGGTAGGGTATCCAATAGGTGTTGTGGTTATTGATGTGTTTTAGGGACCCAAGGAATCACTAAGGGATTCTAACCTTGTATGATGCTCCCTAAGTATGGATTAGACTCTGGCACAACTGCAGTACTCTATGTAGAAACCACAAACATGTTCTTAGTGATATCCTCCTTTAGTTCTTGGAGTGCTCAAAAATTCTTATCATCATGAGTAGGTGAATTATAAAATTCATAGTACATTTTTTATGGGGTTTTTATGTATTGTTGTAAAAGGTAATACTATGAGGTTTCATACCCTATCAATCTTCATATCTCATAAAACTTCATCTTAACCCTTGGGCATTCATTTCTATGATGCCCTTATTGTTCTCACTCTATACACCATATATCTAAATTTTGTCTATCAACACTTCCTTGAAATTGATCTATCTAAACAAAAAATGTTGTAAGGTACTTTCTACCTTAGATGATGGTGCAGTCGTATCCCTATAATCTTCAATATGCTCCACTCAAATCACAATAAATCATTCATCTTATTTTCCTCTGAATTAGGTTTAGGATATGGGAAATCTAATCCTTGGTTTTAAATACATTAAAAACTAGGTGAATTTATATTCATCTTCCAAAATAAATTCTACCTTTTTCATGACATCAGATAATCTATGATCATAGTCACTAAGGGTCTCCTACGGTCCTTATCGATTCTCCTTAAAATCATTGATTATTTGTCTTAAAATCTTATTAACCATAAAATTTATGATGAAATAATTATTAACATCATCTATGGATGCTCTAGTTTTACTTTTCTTGAATATTAACTCCAATACATGTCCACTCAAATCACCAATCAATTCAAACTTCTTTATATTGTCATTGGTGATTCATTTTGCCTACCATTTCATGTCATAAGTAAGTATTTTTTAGGGTTTACATACCCATCATAGGTATCTAGGTGTATAAAAGCACTCGACTAAGCTACCATAGTGGGTTTTCCTATTGGCATTACAATTTATTTGGTTACAACCAATGTCCAAGATGTTTGGAAATTTAGAGACTTCTACTTACTTTGAATTGATCTTGATTTGGTAGTGATTTTGATGTATCCTCTAATTATATGGATGTGATAGTTGTAAATATATCTCCATCATCTCATTCTTCTTTTTCTAATATTTGAAGTTGTGTAATGAAATCCTTAACCTATGCAAGGATTAGAGAATTTGACTTTATAAAACGTAATGATGTTATGTTCTTGTTCTATCTGTCTAATAAGGTCTATGCAAATTCAAAATATGAAACCTTTTGTTCTTATATAATTTTTATATGAACTTATGGAATTGGTCCTTAACATGTTTCATCATCTAAAGTTGTATAAGAATTACTGTGATTTTGAGAATATATGGACTCGAGGGATGTGTGTTTCCTTGCAAAATGATCCTTACCTATAAATATGTATCTCTCTAAACCTCAACCTATATTATATTTGTGACTATAAGGTAATGATTGATTTTCTTTATAGGATAGTATCTATAGAAACAATGAAATTTTACCCATCTATTCTAATTCTATACTAGTACCTTTTTCTTTCATCCATGTTAAATCAACATCACTTCATCACTCTCTATCTCTACTTGGCTTGGGCTCCTAGGTTTGTTTCTCTTCACCTCACCCTTCTACTTATCATCTCCTTTCATCCAAATCATCAATGCTACTACTCCTCCTATTTCTATTCAGAGTTTCTTGACATGCACTCTATTTATTCCATATCCTCTATTGTTTCAACTCTCTTTCTAACTCCAAAATCCGTTTTTGGTCCTTCTACTCTAGATTATCCATGTCATACTTAGGTTCAAGCTTTATATTTTCATCTTTGATTCATTCTTCCTCGTCTCTCACACACACCCATTGCGTAAAGTGAGTACTCCATATTATCAGGAGTGGGTACCATGGCCTCTTATATAGCCAACTTTTTGATCAATGTTGGAAATTGCTACAAAACAATTTCTTCTATTTCCTCTCAAAATTAGATCTTCCATTACATCAAAGGATAAGTATCCTCACACTACAAACTTATTTATATATCCATAAATAGTGGAATCTATCCAATGATCAATCACATGAATCTATTTATCTCCAAATTAGAATTTTTATATCTTCCCCTCGGTCTATGAAATTTTGTCACTTGTTCATGGCTAGAAATAATGATATTCAATTCAATCCAACTAATCAACTATTAGGACTGGTAATTTGCACAAAAAATATCATAAATCTCATCATGGAGGTTTTCTTATATAATCTCTCTTAGAGTACACCCAATTCTTAAGCCTTCTCTTTCTATGAATTTAATAATCTTCTATTCCATCTAGCTCTCCACCTCTCTTTAGCTCGGTAACCATCGTAACATATCCATGTTCACCACACCATTGTTAGAAAAGGTTTCTAGGTTTTCACTAGAACATGCTAATTATGAGGATAGAGTATGTGAATGTACATAAAAATCTTACAAGATGGTTAAATCAAGATCTTGAAAACATATTCAAAGTTTATAATAGAGAAATACACTTGTTTAATATCTCAATGCATGATGTAATTTACTTATAGATATGTAAAAATACACATCATAGAAAAATGATAAGGAAAACATTCACAATAACATAAAAAACACTATGATTATACCATAAAAGAGTACAAATACTTAGAATTCATAATAAAGAATCTATTAATAGGGATTATAATAAGGAAACATTCATAGGTCAAGGTATAGTTCTGTCAATATTATATATAAAAGATCTCTAATAAAAAATAACAACCACTATTATTTTACTCACATACATGTCAACCTTTCTTTTCAATTCTTTTCACATACATATAGGAATTAGTTCCTATGGTTTTAACTTCTATATTTAACATGTGAAGAATAGTTTCCCATATCACCTTCAGTTGAGTACTGACCAACATAGATATTCTTGTAACAAATCTTAACAAACTATAAATAGAATACAACTATATTTACCATAGGATGTTATCATACATACAACAAGTTTTACTTTTACCTTTTACAACTAGCATTCAAATCATGACATTTCTTAGATAGATACAAATATTTTTGGATTTAGTGGCCATGTTCATAGCTCCATTAAGGATAATAATTCCATTATAGGTTGTTACCACACATTTGGCCATGAGATTCTTAGTTATACCTAATACTAACACATTTAACAGGTTATTGGGTTGGCATTAGATATAATATCTTCAATCCATTCCATCTACCATACAAATATGTATTAAGTATATAAATCTAATCAGGTGGTTATAATCTAAGGCCTTCCATATGAGTATCCTTTACATATTACATTATTAGCTAATTACACAATAGACACTAGTTATATATATGAACATAGCTTCTATTATCACACCTCTAATATCAGTTGGGCTACCATTATAGTTGAGGTCTAATCCTATAACATTATTGCATACACACACTCTCCCATAGAGACCTTTATTAAAGAGACCCCTACATCAAAAACATGGTGTGGATTCTAGAGAGCCTCTTTATACCCCTATTACCATCTAAATAAGTGTTATAGTATAGATAACCCATGTTATTCATAACTTCTTCTACTAGATGGGTCACCAATAACACCATCGTTCACATGACTATTCAGTCAGCTCTAAATATTCATATCCCTACTCCACAAGTAGTTTTAGCTATAAATTATTAGGTAAATGTAATTAATAGATCTCAGATACATCCTCACATAACATGTATTATCACTCTTATTTATTTAATATAGGACACCTTGATAATGAGTCTCTTATGAGACTCATTAGTTAATATGTTCCTCTCTACTTATACATATTATCTCTTACCTTATTATTTATATATGGTTTCATTTCTATGTTCCTCACATATAGATTATACTCAAAAAACACAAAAATAATACAATATGTTCAAAAATATAAAAATATTCAAATATTTTCTTAGAAAACACAAATTTGATATTGTATGCATTTCCATGTTTACATTCCTTCTATTTTCAAAGTATTATATATGATATCTATACTGGTATAATTATTTTTATCATACATAAATGCTTCACTTATTCCTTTTGAGTGTTCACATATTACTATAGGACTCGGTCCTCTACAGAGATCTAAATTTGCTACTATCTACCCTTTGGGGGCACATACACACATACATAGATTCAGAATTGATACATTCTCCCATTAGGGTCATCATAATACATAACTTCCAATTTATTGGGTTATATCTTTATATACTCCATATCATAAATTTAGCATTGACTATATCTTGATATTCATCATCCTATGCCACACTAATTTTTTGATGACTACCACTACTATAAAATAATCTTATGTATATCTTTTCTCTTTTACAGATATATACCACATATTCATGCATACCTTCATTTCTAACTTTACTAGTTTAGATTTGATTGCATCTCATTGCTTCTACATATATTCTATGTCATTTGACTATGTCATTATTCTATGCCTCTAATAAATTACTTTCATTGTATGCATGCTTTGTACATGTGCCCATGTCTTTGTTCATACCTTCTTGTTTATATATATATAGACATTTGAACATGTCCTTTCATTGGGATCTAAGCCAACCTTAATTTCTATATGTGTATGTGGACATTTGATCATGTCCCTATACTTATTACTTTCTTAGACATAGTGACATGTGCCCATGTCATTTGTATGATGGCTCCTCAATGTACTTTACATGACTCATATGTTTGTAGATATGATTTCATGTATGTTTCATGGCCCTAACACTCATCTCTTGTTTATTATACTCACATCTAGTTTGAGATTTCATGAGGTACCTTAGGAATATATCCTTCCTCCTTGGGTATGTTAATGGAAATCATGACCCATCCCCCTAGGTAGCTCACTCAAATTATAGTCAGATTTATTGTTCATAAAAATGCTTACTTTTTTATATCTATATTAAAAACCTTATGATTCCTATATATAAAATACATCTTACATTACTAACTTATGATCAGATTATTTTACATTATGATGTCATGTCTACACATTAAATTGGTTTATCATGTAGATACCATATATTTTCAATCTAACGCACTTGATTCATAGATTTTCTTTTGAAGACAATTATTACAAAGGGTCATCAACTCCCATTAAAATAGGGCACATTGATAGGGGTTTTCCATAGAGATCAAGCCATCCTAGTGCATTTAAAATGTAGTTTATAGCATGCAGACACATATTATAGAGCTCAAACTCAGGAAAGTATAATGAAATATAGTCACACCTAGACCAGTCTCAATTTTGCATAAAAATAGCACATTTTGTCATTGGCATGGCATTAAGGACACTATAATAGTAAACTAATCACCAGGGGACTATGCTATAATCTAGTAGTGCCAAAACAAAAAATTTATAGAATTGTCAGAAAGGTACAAAAGGTACAATTCAAATTTTCATAGTCTCAATCATATATTATCAGATAAGTTCAATATAAACTCATTTTTTGCACAAATTACATAGGTTTTACTCAGATTAGGGCATCATACATGGCATGATCACTCCCATTTTAGTTTCATATACTTATACATATTATTATTTAATCCAAAATCCATATACATATATATCAAAGTTGAGGGCATGTGTGTGGCACATTATACCCATATGTTTAGTTTGAGAAAATTACTCTTAGATGGAATGACATCTCCATGTTGTTAATATAGGTACTCTTTGAATATGTTTTACACAAGATTGATACCTTAATCCATATATAGTGGTTTACATTATTGATTAGTCCATGAGGTACATTTGTCAGTGCCTAAAGGGACTGAGCAATTTTTCATTTTAGTGTTTTTGAGTGGCCCAAGAGCCATCCTATATAGATTTGGGCACATCACATAGCTTCAGTTACATTTTGAAATTAAAATTTAGATTCATATAATACACATGGGTAGGCAATAATAGAATTATACCCTACTTAATTTATTGAGCCACCTACATAAGAGGGTTGGACAAGTCATCAATCCAATTTAAGTTTTTCATAGATTATTATCCTCCATGTTGGATGAAAAATTTATCAGGGGGACAAATGTGGAATTTAAGTCAATAACATGGGGTAGAGTCCTCATATTAGCTAACAACATTGAGACAATGTACCTCTCCTATTATTAGGTATATCTACCTTTATTAAAAACCAAAAATGGAAAGAAAGAAAGAGCTATTCATAATTATTTATAGAAAAATAGTTATTTATGGAGGGTTTGTAATTTTTTTTTTCCAATAATGAAGAGGTAACATAAAGGGAAACGATGGGAATGACGGAAAAGAGTGGGGAGATTAGAAAGGAAATGAGGAAGGAAAAATAGGACTATTCTAGTGAGTTAAAAATGGAAGCTACTAAAATGATCCTATGAGTGAAGAAGGACAACTCTAGTTAGCTTAACATAGAAACTCAGTATAATACAAACCAACTAAAACATTAAAAACTTATTTTGATCCAAACCTTGGATTATGAAAACACTACCTTTTGATGTCATTTATACCATCAAACTAGTCATCTCTAGGGAGTTTATCCATAGGTAGGCAAACTACAAAATAAAAAACATCAATCTTGTCATCATAAAGGTTGGCAACCATAAGAACACTCTTATCCAAGAAAGGACACAAAAATATAAAAACAAAACATATGGAATGAAAGGATCAAATCCTATTAGATAATTGCTATTGGTAGATTCATTTTTCCAAATGATATTTGCATAAATTACTTTAGGAGGAGGTATCAAAAGAGGACATGAATCATAAACTTTTGAGTCTGATAAGTATTAACCATTATTTGAACATTGACATAATCATACTCTATCAAGGGTTATTTCTAATCCAATGAATATTGGTTTCCTAGTGTGTTAGACTGAGGTTCAAAAGGAAAAGGGAAAAAATAGCTCTATGATTTATTTTTTCTAGTCATTGATCTATTTTATTGCTTGGATTTTAGGGTGTGATTTGTCCACCTATTTTTTTTGTATGACTAGCATTGTAATATAAATTTTTATCAATAAATGTGTGATTTTCAATAAAAAAAATTAACTTTATATTGTATAGCTTCTAATATATTTACCTTGTTCCTCATCAAGATGAAATTGATCTTTGGGTGTAGAGAACCCATGAAGACACAAAGCTAATTGTTGGGACTTAGGAAATCCACTTTAGGAATCAATCTGAATAATTTATTGAAGTGGGATACAAACTCTCTTATCTGTTCATCATCTTGATTTATAATTTGAAATAAATATGGAAATAGTACACACATGTTCATAACTAATTTGAATCTATTCATGAACTTATTCTTTAAGGATTCCTAATTCACATTGCATCCATATTTTAGGTTTTGAAACCACTCAATAGTAGGTCCTATGAAATTCTCAACAAAAATATTGAAAATGATAGCTTCATGCATAACTCTTAAAATACTATAGCATACTATGAAGGCTAATATATGGTTATATGCATGTTGATCATTTTCTCTAGAAAACTTTAAAAATTTCTTTCTTGATCCTAATGGTAACTCATTATATTGGTCTAAAGCTAATTTCCCAAAACATTTTCCCCATGTGACATAGGGAACATTAGGGTTGGGGTGAACCAATGTCATTTATTCAATAAAAAAATGTAGGACAAGGTATTTTTTCTCAATGGAGTTTCCAAACTTAATTGCATGGGATGTTCCTTTCAATCTATTTAAATTGTGTACATAAATCACCCTGATCCCCAGTGGAGTCGCTAAAAATAATTGTCTAGAAATTTTTCTAGGTGGTCAAATGTCAACTCTTAGTCAAAAGTCTGGGGATAGAGTCCTCATGTCAATCAATAACGTGCATAAAAATCCCCTCTCTTATTATAATTTAGATGTGTCTTTATTGAAAACTAAAAATGGAAAATAGTTATTCACAACTATTTTTGGTTCATACTTTTAACCAAAAAGTATGAAAAGGTAAAAAAATAAAAGGAGAGGAATGATTGAAAAGAGGTGGGGAATGGTAAGGGAAAGGAATAAGGTAAAATATGATTATTCTAGATAATTAAACATATAAGGTAGTAAAATGGTCCTAAGAATGAATAAGAACAACTCTAGTTAGCTAAACATAAAAACTCACTAGAATGGCCCAAGATTTGAGATTGTAATATGGGAAACCTTTCTTATTCAATGAATAGGAAAGGCATATATGTTTTCATAAGAACACAACATAAAAAAAAAATATACATATAACTAATAATATAATTTGAAAATCACTTTTTATTTACTTGCAAAAAGTAATTAATTACTATTACACCCCACGAAGGTCTCACCAAAATGGAAATAACAAATGTAGGTTCCAAGAAGAATCATTATAATATAAATTTCAAATTATGACTATTTTACAAAAAATACAGTAATGCTTTGAAATCAAAGATATAAATACATGTAGATAGCATATACATAAATAATCCACAAAGAAATGTTGAACATAAAGTTTTTAAAATCTCCTTATAATGATAATTGTTGGGTTGCAAATACAACCTCTTATTTCAAAAATGTATATATTTTTTTAACTATTGATAAAATTTAGGAATGAGATATAAACTTGTTTTTATAGGTTGAAATGGGTGGTTACAGTTCATAACCATCCTTTTTTCTGTTTGAGGGACTTGTAAAATCACATTAGCTAATTTTCATAACTTGAAATCTACAAAAAACATATTAAGTAATTCACACAACTTGAAAAATTTTGATGAAAAATTTTGCATGACTTGTAAAAGCACATTGACATTTTTTCATGACATGAAACATGCAAAAAAAGTTTGAGAAATTTTCTCAAATTGTAAAATTCCATTGTTGTTTGTGTATAACTTGAAACTTGTAAAAGTGCATTGAGAAATTTACAATTGTAAAAGTGAAATGACTATTTTTCATGACTTTTAAAAAGTGAATTGATGTTTTTTCATGACTTGAAACTTATAAAAGTGAATTGAGTAATTTTTACACCTTGAAATCCACCAAATTCTATTGATATTTTTGCACAACTTGAAAAAGTGCAATTGCAAATTTGCACAACTTGAGAAAGTGAATTAGTGTTTTAACACAACTTGAAACATAAAAAAAAGTAAATTTATAAAATTACATAATTTTCAAAAGTGAAATTTATAATTGAAATAACTTGAAAAATTGATTTGATAATTTTGCACAAGATGAAAATTATGAAATTTACCCTATTTCTATAATTATGATTCTCCCCATTGATTATTGAAGATCCAATTGAAATATTTTCACCATGGATCTTTGAATACAATATTTATTAATCAAATACTATTTATAATGTACCTAATGAGATCCAAATAGGAGTTTAAATGTGAAATCTATGGCCTAAGAGAGATAGAACCTTGCTTGGACACATATGGAATTTCACCCTGATTTTACAACTATGATTTTCCCCCTTCAATTTTGAATTTCATTATGAAGTTTTTATAAAATGGTTATTTAAGATAAAATTTTCTTCATCAATTATCTTTCAAAGACATCAAATGATAGTGAAAATTTTGTTTAGATGCAAAAGTTATGACCCGAGGGTGATTGGAATTAGGTTTTTCAATTTTTGATTATCTAGGTGGTACTTTGTGAGGGTAGTGAAAACACTACCATCAGGTACTGATGGGTGTCATGGTAACCCCATTAGGTTTTGATGGGTGTGTTAGAAATCACATTAGGTTTAGATAGGTGTGGAAATACCACTATAACTTTTCCTCCGTAATTTATAAAGTTGAGATGATTTTTTTATACCAAGTGTTTATATTCAAAATGCATCTCTTGTATCTAGTATCTACATTTGAATATAAATCAATAACTTTCAAAGAAGTTTTATTTTAACTTAAATTTTCACTCTAGCACTGATAAGTTCAAATTAATTCTCAACTTCCCTCTTTTCTTCTTCTATCATGGAACCTAAATTTAAAATTTGATGTGATCCTACTACTAATGTTTTGAGTGCAACTCTTCCCTATATTGAATTTATCTTGTATGCTTGACAAGTAATATGGATTTGGTAAGTGTACATATGGAGGTATTTTATTTCAATGGGTTTATAAATAGTGTAATCTAGATATGATGGGTTTGTTGTTGGTACATAGACTAGGTCATATAGATGTTGTTTCTAATTATATCACATTACGATATGGTCTTATTATGCCGAAAGTTAAATTATCAACATATCCTCAACACCCCAATTTTGTGACTCAAAATTATTGAATTAAGGCTAAATAAGATATTACACTCAAATTTATTTCCATCCAAAATTATACTCTAAAAACTAATCAATGGATCACCATTTGGAATCTTCAAGGATATTACAGATCTCAGCAAATGACCTAATATTTATTTGTTGGGATATGGATTCGATATCCCTTTTTAAATAAAATTAACCATCCATGCCATTAAAACACCTCTAAATTCATGCATAGTATAATTTGGGGTGTTATCATGAAATGTAAATTTTTATGACAATAATAAGATCCAATTATGGGACCATGTTTCCAAAGGGAATGCAAGAGAACTTTATAATCTCAAATGACTAGTGACTTATTATTGTAAATTCCTTAAAATGTTTATATAGCTCACATTTTCATGTCTTGATCCATAAAATTGATAGCTAGTTTGCCTATCTCAATTATATTAGAAATGAATATTATCTAATGATCCAATTCCCCTAGTCTAAAATTTATAGATCTTGATCTGACCAACTAGCATCCACTTCACCTATCTCAATTTTATTATAAATGAAGATGCATTTCTAGGCCAATTATTTCATTCATGGATATTATGATGTTTATCATCTATTCACCTAAAAAGATCAATTAAAAACTTATTTATTTTATCACTTAAAAATTAAATCTTCACATCACCATTTTAAATACCACAAAAACTCTCTTTCAAATATATTATCAAATGTCCATCTTGGAAACCCATTTTATCTAAAATGTTTCACAGGTTCTAATTTACATGTCATGACAAAAACAAAAAATGATATTCACTATAAAATTGGCATAATATCATTTATGCTCACTTGATGTCAACCCAATGTAGGTGTCCAAGGAAATATAGGTCTAAACACTGACCCATTAAATAATAACAATATATATATATCCCCTAAAAATGTGACCTCTTCATTCAGTATAAAGCAATGGTTATTTTGGCATCTTTGAAGATAATGTGATCATCCAATGAGAGATTTAAGGTAATTAACATAGATATATTAATTTTTATGTAAAACAACCAATAAATGGAAAGGAAGAAACAAAAGATAGGATGCTATAATTATTTAAAAATAAAACACACACACTAAAATAAAATGAGAAAAGGAAATAAGCCAAAATGGGGAGAACAAAACTATTTACAAGGTGTAGAGGAAAATGAGAATAATGTACAAATCCATTCACTAGCTAAGATAAGTACCTACCATTTAAGGATAATAGATTTGACTTATGAAGTTTAACCACATTTATTAGTTGTGATCAAGAAGGTGGGAAGAAGAGCTTACAATAACCATTAAGATAGGGATGATCATGAATGAACAAGTCAAAAATGTCTTCATGTCTTAGAATGTAATTAATGTGAATTTTATAACCTTCTATGTTCACTCCTAAGTAATAATAGACTTATTTAATATCCTCTTGGATGACATCAAATTCATCTATGCTAGATATAGTATCTGAATTAGATAAAAGTGTGTTGCATATCATTTTTTAAGTTGGAACCACAATAAGAATATCTAATTGAATGAATTGAGTGTAGATATTGTTACCATGTTTCTTCCCATGACAAAGACAAATTTGTAGTTGAATAAATTGTTGTTATCATTTCATTAATATCCTTAGATTTGATATTTTACATTTCACTTGTAATTAATATTGGGAATCATTCATTTTTTTTCTTCATATAGTCTCTAATTTTGACCTTTAGATTCTAATAAGAAATTTTCAATAGTTGAATATGAAAAAGAATTAATAGAATAATTTTCACTTTTAATCGTCGATTATTCTATTATAATACAATATAAATATTATTCTTTACTAGAAAGTGGTTTGGTACTATCTTTTCCTCTAGAATTTGGAACATCATAATTTGCATTAATTTTCCTTTTTATTTTTGGTTCAACTAATTGTTCCTCAAATATCTCATTTTCTCCTAGGATTGTGAATTTCAAGCAATCTTTCAAATAGGTAGATATTTATACTCTCTAATAAGAGGGAAGTGAAATTCTTTATTTCTTCTTTGATCAATCTTTAGTTCTTCCAATTATTTACCTTCTTCCGCAATAGCAAAACTAAAACATTAATATGTGATAGGAATCACTTAATATTTTTCTCTATTAGAGTTATGACATGTTTGATTAGGAATTTGAATTTGGAATATGTTTTTTTAATGTTAAAGGCACTTTATTAAATCAAGATTCACAACTTTATCACTTAATCATCATTAATGATAATTATAGAATGTTCTGAAGTTTCTTTCTTCAACATTATAGATAGAATCATTTCATATTCAATTTAAATATATTCTTGTTGATGTAACTAATTATATTACATTTAATTTGATGTTTTATTTTAGTGAGATGATGAAAAATGAAACCCTAAACCTTAAAGCTTGATGGTGAAGCATGTGGTAGCTGAGGCCTATGGCATCCTGCAATTGTGGCCATTCATTCTTGCTCATTAATATATGGTGTAATATATTTTTATAGTTGGTGGCTCAATGAAAAGAGATCCAATGAAACATAACCATAAATTTTATTAAAAAAATATTTCTAGCCCTAAGGCTCCCTCAACTTCACCTTCAGTTTCTCCCAATCTATATATTGTGGAAAAATTAGATGAAGTGCCTATAGTGGAAATATCTTTTTCTGAGTTAAATGGGTTAGTATCTTCATTTGAGTATTATTTAGTTATTTATATATTTAATAATTTTTTTACTTGATCATAATATTTGAATAAATGGCTCTATGCTACTTGGACCAACAACTGTGTGATCCATTTATGCTCTAAAGGGAGGTTTTTCATAGTTTAGTTTCCTAAGCTTAAGGATTATCAAAGTGTTTTTCAAGAGGGTATTTGGTTATGTGGAGGAGTTGGGATATTTTCTACTCATTTGTTTTTTGGTTTTGATCCCTCAAAAATGGTGGTGTCCAAAATTCCATTTTGGGTTCAGCTCCCAAATCTCCCTATTCCCTTCTGACACCAAATAACATGTAAAGTTATTAGTAACATGCTTGAAAGATTCATTACGATGGATTTTTAGTGAGATAAGAAAGGGTTTGCATATATGATAATATTTTTGTGTAGATATACATTATTAAATGTCTCTTTGATAAAACCCAATTAAATCATGAAAACCTTCTTTGGATCTAAAACTTGGATTATAAAAACAATACCTTTCATTGTCATTTCTACCACAAAACTACTCATCTCGAGGGATTTTTTACATAGGTAGGAAAAACAAAAAAGAAAGAGGATAAATATTCTCATAATAAAGGTTGGAAACCATATGATCATTCTTTTCCAAGCAAGGACATGAAAAAATATAAAGATAGCATAAGGAAGGAAGAAGGTTTAGAGCTTATTATAGAATTGTTGGTGGTAGATTATTCTTTCCAAATGATATTTGTAGATATTAATTTAGGTATAAATATCAACAAAGGACATGAATATGAAACTTGTGAATATGATAAGTATTAACCATTATTTGAACCTCAACATAATGATATGTTTTTTATGGTTATTTCTAATTTAATGGATATTGATTGCCTAGTGTGTTGGACTGAGATTCAAAAGAAAAAGGGTAAAAAAGGTCATATGGTCAATATTTTTAGTCACTCGTCTATTTTCTTTGCTTGGATTTTGTGGTGTGACTTTTACACCTATGTATTTTGTATGGATAGCATTGTAATATAATTTTTTTTTATCAATAACAATGTGATTTTAAATTAAAAAAATAAGTTCTTGTTGCATAACTTATAAGTGATTTACCTTGTTCCATGCATCAGGATGAAATTTATCTCTAGGTGTAAAGAACCAATGAAGACACAAATTTTATTTTTGGAACTTGGTTGATCCACCTTAAGAATCAGTCTTAATAATTTGTTGAAGTGGGATTAAAACTATCTCATTTACTCATCATATTACCTTAAAATTTGAAATAAATATGAAAGAAATACACACACATCCATAGCTGACTTGAATTTGTTTAGGAACTTATTCTTTAAAGATTATGTGTACATAGTGTATCCACATTCTAGGTTCTAAAACCATTCAAGAGCAGGTCATATGAGAGTCTCAACGAAAATATTGATAAATACATCTTCATGCATAACTCCTAAAATACTATAATATACTATGAAGGCCAAGATATGGTTATCTATATGTTGACTATTTTATCCAAAAAACCTTGAAAATTTATTCCATAGGCCTAATGGTAACTCATTAAATTGGCCTAAAGCTAATTTCCCAAATGTTTTTCCCATGGGATATAGGGAACATTGGGGTTGGGGTGAGCCAATGCCATTTTCTCAAAAACAAAACTATGCAGGCACTAGGTACTTTTTTCAATGGAGTTGAAAACCTCCATTCTAGGGGAAGTTGATCTAAATTTATGAAACTCACGTATGTAAATCACCTGGATCCCCAATGGAGTCACAAAAAACTATTGGCTATTTTTTTTCAAGTGGATAAATGTGGACTTTCAGTCAATAACACGGGGACAGACTCCTAACGTTAATCAACAATGTGGATAAAAATTTCCTCTCTTATTATCATCTAGAGATACCTTTATTGAAAACTCAAAAAATGGAAAGTGGGAACAGAGATATTCACATCTATTTATAGAAAAAACTATTATTTATGGGGAGTTCATACTTTTAACAAACAAAAGTAGAAACATGTAATAAAATGGAAAAGAGGGGGCAGTGATAAAGGGAAGGAGGAAACTGAAATAGGATTATTCTATCTAGTTAGATATAGAAGCTACTAAAATGATCCTAGGAATGAATAAGAAAAACTCTAGTTAGCTAAACACAAAAACTCACTAAATTGGCCCAAATTTTAAGATTATAATATGGGAAACCTTTGTCATTCAATAGATAGGAAAAACATATATGCGCCCATAAGAACACACAAAATACACCAAATAACTACCTGTAACTAATAATAAAATATGACAATCACTCTATCTTTCCTTATTAAAAGTAATTAATTATTATTTCACTCCACCAAGGTTTCACCAAAATGAAGATAACAAACTTAGGTTTAAAGAAGAATCACTACAATATGACTTCTAAATGATGACTCTTTTATAAAAATTACATTAACACTATGAAATAAAAAAACTGATTATATGTAGACAACATATACATACGTAATCCAGGAATAAATATTGAACACAAAGCTTGTAAAATCTCCTTGTATTGATCTTTGTTAGGTCACAAATACAATATCCTCTTTCAAAATTGTATACTAAAAAGTTTAACTATCAAGAACCTCTATAAATGAGCCTCAACCTTGTATTTATATGTTAAATGGATGGATATGGTGCATGACCATATTATTTACCTTTTTAGGGACTTGTGAAAGAACATTAACTACTTAATACAATTTGAAACATGCAAAAAACACTTTGGGCATTTTACACAACTTGTAGAAGTTTGATGACTAATTTGCACGACTTGAAAATGTTTATTAGTATTTTTTCATGACTTTAAACCTATAAAAATGCATTGATAAATTCATACAACTTTTAAAAGTGTAATGACTAATTTTCATGACTTGTAAAAGTTCATTTTTGTCTTTACACGACTTGAAACCTACAAAAGTGCATTGAGAAATTCACACAACTTGTAAAACTGAAATGAGCAATTCTCACTACTTTAAAAAAATTACATTAATGTTTTATATGATTTGAAACTTGCAAAAGGGCATTCATTAATTTATAAAACTTGAAACCTATGTAATTTAGATGATGTTTTTTCACAATTTGAAACCTACAAAAATGCATTGTTATTTTTGTACAACTTGAAAAAGTGCAATGGCCAATTTTCACAACTTAAAAAAGTGCATTAGTGTTTTCACACAAATTGAAACCTTACAAAAGATCATCAGTGTTTTTGCACAACTTGAATAGGTGAAATTTCAAATTTTCACAATTTGAAAAAGTCACTTAATAATTTTTCACTACTTGAAAACTATAAAATTCACCTTGGTTTTGCAGCTATGATTCTCCCCCTTAATTTTTAAAGTTATAATTGAAATATTTTCACCATGGATATTTAAGGAAAAAATTTCTTCATAAAATTATATTTACAATACATTGAATGAGATCCAAATCATAGTTCAAATTAAAAATTTATGGCCTAAAGGATATTGGACCTTACTTGGACACATCTTGAATTTTACCTTGCTTTTTTTACTGTGATTCTCCCCCTTCATTTTTTAAGTTTAGGATGAAGCTTGTTTAATATGGTTTTTTGTAATAAAATTTTATTCATAAAATTAAATTTCCAACGAATTTAATAAGATTTAGCATTGATTTCAAATGAAAAAGTTATGACCCAAAGGAGATTGGACCCTATTTTTGCAATTATCGCTTATCCAGCTTGCAGATTTTGAGGATAGTGCAAACACTACCATTGGGTTCTAAAAATTTTATTGGGAACCATATCATTTTATTATAGGTGTGTTTATCAAACCTATTAGGTTATTATGTGTGTGTTTAGCAACCTTGTCATGTTTTTATGGGTGTTCAAGCACAACTGTAATTATCCACCCTTAATTTAGTAGGTCAAGATGAAGTTTATATACGAAGTGTTTATAGTCAAAATTCATGTCTCAAATATGGAATCTACATTGGGACAAAAATTAGGAAATTTTAGAGAAGTTTTATTTATCTTACATTTTCACTCAGTGTTTACAAGGTCAAATGAATTTCCAACTTCCCACTTTTCTTATTTTATCAAGGAACCTAAAGTTGACATCTGATTTGATCCTGATAGATTTTGCCAAGATCTCTTAATAGTGGCCAGATGATGAATGTCAAATTCCTTTAGAGGCAAAATGAGAGCTCAAAAAATAAGAAAATTATACAAAGGAAATGTTTGCATTAACCAATTTTAGGAAAAAATAAAGTACATATAGGGTGAGATTAGGTTAGCAAAAATGTAAAAACCTAACACATAACTAAAATCCACTTAAAGGTAAATTACCCCTAATGACTTAATCAAGTAACCTAAGTAAGCTTAAAATATGTGTAGGTAAAACCATTAGGTGAGACAAAGACTACACTAATACCCCCTAAAGCGTATCCTAGGTGGGTAGAAGAATTGGGTCATAAAAATGAGGCTTGATGTGGTACCTAAGTAAAATGCAACTCCCATAAATTAGGGTAAAGGAGAAAACTTGTAAGAACAAAACTCCTCCCCAAAAGAGAGCAAATAAGAGAAGAGGGCTACAAAATCTCACTAAGGTCTAAAATTGATTGTAGCCATCTAGTATTCCCTATAGGAATGCTTGAAAGTAACTATAAATTAGAATTAGATGTAGTAAAGAGTGGATTACCCTAGAACAATGAGTTTTTCTACCAAGTGCCTAATGGATCTGCAACCAAGGTGTAATTCCTATGAAAGGAATGATCCTCATAATATGAGATATGTGGCCCAACTTCTCTATGCAAAGATGGTGCAATAAAATCAAAGGAAAAGAAGATATAAATAATCTTCTATAACTATAGAATAGACTATTTGATGTTTGATATGTTCTAGATCAGTAGACCATTACTTTGTAATGTTGAAAGTAGACCAAAGGTAGGTGGGTCAAGACCTAACTCTTGAATATTTAGAAGGTGAAAAGGAGATGGTGGAGGTGTGTCCACTTTATTGTTATAGTCATCTATAGAATAAGAGTTGTCAATATCAAAAAGAAGCTCAAGATCAAAAGTGTCAATAGGTATAGGTGAGTCTGAAGAGGAATCTAAAGGAGAGTCAGGAGTAAAGTGTGAGAAACTATATATCCTATTTTTATGCTTGACCATTCCCATAGCCAAAATAGTATCACTATGCAACTCTTTGATGTACACTAAATTTGCAGTAAATTCAACTCAGATGCCCATACCAGGGTATGGGATCTAGTAGACTGACAGGAGATTAGTTAAGAGTGAGGGAACACTTAGAACATTATTGAATGTTCCACTAGCCACTTCAATAGACCCTCTCCCAAGAATTTTTTTAGAAGTGTTATCACCTAGTTATATAGAGGACATGTCACATGATGTTAAGGAACTGAACTCAATCTATGAAGAGGCCATGTGATGTGAAGCACCAGAGTCAATGACCCATGTAGGAGGAGTTGGAGGAACAACTACAACCAAGTCATTTCCCGTATGTTTCCCCTTGTTATTCTCTTTTGTCTTTTATTTGTCAAATTCAATTGCCTTAGTGGATTCATGGGTTGATGAAGATGGTTTCATAATATCTGGAAAACTTATGGTGTTCTAAATAAGAAGGCTTGTAAGGTGGTCAATTTATTTCTTCAAACATTTACTCTCATCATGCTTACCTGATCAATGCCCACATTTGATCCAATCTTTCTTAGGATTATAACTTAAAGAAGAGGTCTCATTATTTTATTTGGAGGTGGAAATATTTTCACCCTTCTCAACATTTTTCTTTCTCTACTTTCTCTCTCTACTATTAAAAGCCTTATCTTTCTCAACAAGTAATACATGAGATTTAGATGACTTCACTGTGCCCATTTGTATCAACTTATCTTGCTCTTGAATCAAGTCAGCAAAAAAGGTATCTAAATAATGTATCTTACATGCAATGTCAAGAACACTCTTATTGGCATGAAAAGTGGAAAAAAATATAAAATATTTAGGACCCAATTTAGAGAGTATTGACAAAATAATTTGTTTATATTTCTTGTCAATTCCACATGATTTCAACTATAATCTCAAAATTTCAAACTTGGTGAAAAAATATTGAAGAGTGTCAAAGTCATCTAGGCTCAATATAATAAGATAATTTTCTAGCTCATGTCCTCTCATCGCATCTTGCACCCTAAAGAGCTTGGTGAACTAGGCCCACACTTCAGTAGGTGTTTTGGTAGATTTAATGTGAAAGAGTAGATCTGGGGATATGGAAAGACATAATAGTCTATGGAATTTGTCATAATGGTTAGGACATTCAATTTTTGCTCTAACATCAGTAGGTTTAGTCTCAGTGCCCATTATTATTTGATGGTAACCCTTGGATTGTAAGATAATTTTCATTTTAGGTTTCCATTCATGATAATTAAATGGTGTAAGTAGAATTATTGAGAATGAATCCATAGTGAAGAAGTAATAATTACTATAGTAAGTAAAGAAGAGATGCAAAAATAGGAAAAACTAAATTCACAATAAACACACAAGTGCCCCCTTATAACTATCAAGCAATGACCCCCCCCTTAAATGTCTCAAATACAAGCATGCTCATATAGATGTTAGATTGAACTAAAAATGTGTCTTGAGCATTAGTTACATAAGTGAAAGGAACAATAGGAACATTAGATATAACTAGTAATGTGTCCAAGAGTATATAAAAAATTTGAAAAATATTTGTAGCTATAGAAGGCCCAATGGAAGGTCTAATGTGTAGAACATAAAAAACAAGTACTTTTGAAGAAAATGACACTCAAAAAGGAGTTATCGATTAAAATTTATGACACTTACAAGTTATTACTTCAACATATTACTGGACCATTTAGAAAAATGGAAATTCTTTTTGCCCACTTGTGTTTTCTCACCAAAAATACAAGTAGAAGCACTCTGAAAACCTTATTTGGTCAGCGAGCAAGTAGAAGTACTTTAAAACCCTGATTTGGTTGGTTAGTAAGTAAAATCACTTTAGAAGCCTAATTTGGTTGAAAAAAAAGTAGAATAACTTTAGAAACTTGATTTGGTATATGAAGAGTAAATCAAGGTTTGTAGGCTAGATTACTTCAGTCATATGGATGACAACCAGATAGAAAAAATTAAATTTTATGGAAAATCAGTGAACTTTATTAGGAAACTAAGAACAACCTAGTTTAGATGTCAAAAATCCCATAAAATATATGTAAATGTATTATTCATCAAAGGAATTTTGACATGATTTTTGAGGTAGTTTTAAGAAAATGTCTCTAAGGTCAAAAACGGTAGACGTAAAATATGAAAAAATAGCAAGGTGAATGCAGGAAGATCCTACCAAAGGATGCAAATGCATGAGGCTATCAAGAAAGCTTTGATACCATGATAGATTTCACCAAGATCTCTAAATAGAGGACATATGATAAATGTCAAATTCTTGTAGAGGTATAATGAGAGCTCCAAAAATAAGAATATTCCACAAAATAAATTTTTACATTAACCAACTTTAGAAAAAAAGAAAGTACATATAGGGTGAGATTAGGTCAACAAAAAGGTAAAACCCTAACTCATAATTAGAACTTAATTAAAGGTAAATTACCATTAATGACTTAATTAACTAACATATGTAGGGTAAAATGATGTGAAAGTAAAACCACTAGGTGGGAAAAATACTACACTGATAGATCCAACTACAAATGTTTTGATTATAATTCTTCTATAGGTTGAATTTCTCATGTATTCTCAACAAGCAATTGGGCTTCAAAAATTCTGAAAATAGATTTCTTAGAGTTTTAAGGGTTTATAAATAGATTTATCAGGATTTGAGGGGTTTATTGTGTTGGGATATTAGTGGTAGTGATGTGTTTTCATTGATGTCAAGTGGCATTGGTGATGACAAAGTGGTATGAAAGTGCTCTGGTTTAACATGCATGATCTTAGTGCTCAGTTTATTCTTGGTTGTTAGTGGGAGTAGTTGGTTCTATGAAGGCATGGATATTGGAGAGAGCATTTGACATGTTATTGGTATGATCCTAGTAAGAGAAGTCTTATCATATGGTCTTCATGTGGAGTGCAAGTCATCTTATGCTTTGTGTGCTTGACTTTGCTAGGTTACCTGATAAGGTAAGAGGTATATACATTACATATTATTGGTTGTTAGTTATAATATTTGACATGATTTTATTAAATATATATAAGATAATATTATATTAGTGGATAAGTTTCTAAGTATCTTTAAGAGGTAAGTTAGTATGATGGTTCTAAGCCTATTAGGTAAGGTGGGATAATGAGGTCCTTGTGAGAAGTCATAAAGATATTTTATTTAGTATAGATTATGTAAGCATGGTTTGTGTTATGAAATGGTTTTTCAAAGGTGTTGACAAATTTTAATGCCCTGAAGATGAAGAGAAATAAATTTAGTACATTAGGATGTATTCAATGCATGTAAAATAGAGGTTTCCTAACCTGAGAAGAAGTTTTTGATAATCATTGGCACATATATACTTTTTATGGGGATCTGATAATTTTTGAAGAGGTGACTTATGGACATAAGAAGCCTTTTTAAGTATTTTATAGTGGATTGAAGGATAGATCTTTATGAACATTCGTTAAGAATGTAAACTGGTCAGAAACCCTTTATAAACCCTTATAATGGAGTGATTAGAGAGATATTACTATAAATGATATATAATGGATTTTTTGACCAAGTTTGACTATTATAAGGTATAGAGGACACCTCTATGTGTCTCTAGGTGGTAATGGTATGTTAGGGTAGTGAGTAGAAGGTACATAAATATGCTTATTTATAAATATTTTAGTTCTACAGGTAAGGTTGACTGAGTCAATGCATAATATTTGTTGGATATTTAAGGATATTAATTTCTATTTAATTCCATAATGTTTCTTTGACAAAAAATAGTCACTATGTCAATTATCTAAGTCAATCAAGTTGACTAGTCACTAAAGTGGAAATGGAGCAAACAATAAACAAAAGCCAATCAGAGTGAGAACCTATCTAAGGATTGATATCAAGTGTTTAGGGATGGAAATTTTTTTTGGGGTCTTATATAAAAACATATCCCTCATATTTAACTTATGTTTAAGTGTTGATGGTTCTTATGAAATAGCTAAAAGGAGCTCACAAAATGACTAGTGAGTGTAAGACAAGATATTGGAACCCATGATAGTGACAATGGTTTGCAGTATCAAAGTGGCCATTGAAGACTATGAATTTGTTGATTTTAGATGTTATAATTTTATTTTAATATCACATTAATTCATTTTAATATCAATGAAATGTCTTCACAAGTTTTAGATGTCATGTTCATCATGATTGGTTTTTAGAGCTTATAGGTAGTCTAGAGTGGCCTACTTGGAGAGGCTAGTTTTAGCTATTCTGAGTAGATTTTGAGGTGAGTGAGAGATTTTTAATATTATATAAGTTTCATATATTTAATACATGTATTTATTATTAATACTTTTTCTCTATTTTGGTTGGAGCAGTAAAAGATCTTTGACTGAATTTATGGTGTACATGACCAGTTTGAGTAATCAATTTGTTTGAGTTGGTTTGGACCTATGTAAGATATGTAAAGGTAAAAAATGTATTTTGAGGTGTTTTTTTATGTCATTAAGGATATATAAATTTAATTTTTTATGTGTTTTTTTGATAAAATTAGTAGTATGCCTCAATTCTTCTTGGCAGTATTTTCTGGGTGTTTACAGGACTTGGAGTGAGAGAGAGAATGGCTTGGATGGAGTAGTGTTTTGGAGTTACAAATTTTTTAGATCCATATTAGATTGATAAGGAATATAATATATTTATTTTGTATGTGTTTCACTTGTTGGTGAAGGCTAAAGATGGTTCAAGAAGTTCAATGTGTAACGAGTACTAAGGAAGGGCTAATACATTAAGCCTAATTGAGATCTAAAAGAGGCTTGAGCTTGTTTTTGAAGTATGGATGAACTATGGAGTGTAAAATTTAGACATGTATGATTATTTTATAAGTTTAATATAATTATGTGAAGTATATTGGCTGAGAAAGATTAGTTAGATGATGGAGTCACACACACACACACACACACACACACACAAGGTCAAATTAGCCTATTTATGGAGGAGTGAGAGTAGAGTGTATTCAAGAAAAGGAAGAGCTTAGTAAATTAGTAGATATGGGTAATTAAGGACCATAAGAATGTTAATAGGATAATTTTTATTTTACTGATCATGTTCATGTGCTAACAATTCATTATACTTAATAGTCTAAAGGGTGACCTAGTTGAGCAAATGAGTTAGGTGTGCCTGCCTTGAGAAGAGAAGTAGTTTTTCAGGTGTTAGAGCAAGAGAAGGTCATCATCATATGTATAATACATTAAAATAGTGGTGTGAATTAGTTAAAATGTGGTTAAATTTTTTCTTAATCACATAGGGGGTTATATCCTCCTTGTTAGTTGGAGCTAGCTAAAGGTCTAGTTGGAGTTGGACTAAATTGAGGGGTAGATACTCCTTGATTAGTTGGAGCTCATTTAAAGTCTCCTATTTATATTATAATTATAGGATTTTATTCCATTTATTTTTAATATTGAGATTAGGTTTTCTCCCCCAAGAGAGTTTGCCAAATAAATGATGTGTTCACTTGATGTATGTTCTTGTTCAGGCTTTAGATGTTTAAGATTTCATGTTCATATTGCTAGATCAGTTTAATGAATGATGAATGGGTTTTGAAATTAAATGTAAATTGTTAAATAATGATTCACCCCAATTTTCAATAGCTAATCTCAACAATTGGTATCATATCAGGTCCTTCTTGAGGCTTATTCATCTTGGAAGGTGATCTTATGAGTAGCTTAGTTGTTATCTAGCTAGTCAGCTTGTTGGTAGAGTTGTTGGAGTTGTTTTTGATTAGTGTGGATGATGTCATGGTTCTTCATGTTTTTTGAGTTGTGATTTTGATACTTATGGATTTTTAAGGTTTGTCTATGATGGATAATTCATTGAAAATCAGAGTTGAAGTCTGCATAAAGGTCTACATGTTGGCACTAGCAAGTTCAAAGAAGGACTATACTGAAGCCAAATCCAATAGAAAACCTAAATTATATGATATAGTTTATTAAATATAGTCTCTAGATCAAAAATAATGAGAGGTAAAAATATGTGCCAGTGTCCTGAAAGGCAAAGGTCTACAATTTAAGGAGAAACATATCTTAATGGTTCCTTGCTAATATATGCAAGTGATTTGAGGGATTTTAAGCATGGTTACATCTATTAGAAGTTGTCATCAATTTATTTTGATAGAAGTAAGTCATTTTTAATGAATTTATGGACCATATTTATTCATTAATTATTCATTGAAGCAAACAACGTAATTGTAATTAAGCATCCTTGAGACCTATAGAAGATATGATAGTGAAAGAAGCTTTCTAAGTAAAAGTGAATGTCTTATTTATATATATGCATGGACAAGACTAATATAAAATGTAAAAAAAGTATATGACAAGGTCTAGTTCACTAATAAATATCTATAAGTGTGTCTTTTCAATAAAATCTCCATGAAAGTTGATTGTGTCTCAAAATTGACAGGCTATGAGACTAGCTGAGTTGAATGGTAATCTTAGACACTCAAGGTGGTTGATCAAAGTATATGAAAATTTATATATATATATATATATATATATATATATATATATATATATATATATATATATATATATAAACCCACAAGATCATGAAAAAGGTGTTTTCATGTTTTTTATATCATAAAGAGGGTTTTAGTGTTCTGTAGATAACAAGTTCTATGTTTTCAAATCCAGACAGTGCTTTCTGAAGTTGATTCTTTATGTATATATGAAGAGTATTAAAGAATAATTTTGCAGTCTAAGAGGTATTTTTGTCATAATTTAAGAATAATGGAGTTAATAGTATTATAAATATGAGTATGTCTTGTAGCATCACAAGGTTCTTGCATTCTTTAAAATGAGTCTGCAGATATATTCATGAAGGATTTGTTTTGATTTGCAGTAGTCTCTTAATTTTTTAGTAAAATCAAAATGTATTGAAAATGAAATATAAATATATTTTGTATGATCCAAATATTACTAAAATTTTGAGTTGTTAGGCTAGGTCTCATTTGTATAAAAATAGAGGTTGAAAATTGTGACATGTAGAGTTGTCTTGTTCATGAGGTTGAGTTGCTCCATAAGAAGAAATTAATCTATGATTTGAGTCTTAATGGCTTGTATTGTCTAAATAATGATAAAAAAATATTTTCCCATGTTTTTAATATGTTCAAGACTAATTGAGGAGGTCTAATTGATCCTATAGGTCAGTGAAAAGAAATAAGCAAGGATGACTGTTCAAGAGGTATGTTCAGGTCTCCTAGTCCTAAAGTGGATTTTTGATCATTTATGTATGCCTGAAATGGGTAGTGATTTAGAGAAAGGTGGATTTAATTTTATTTAATAATGTTTAAGATTTACATAAGTCATTCTCAGGTGATCTGATTTCTTGATGAGCACAGATGTGACTTTTGTGGTCAAAAGTCAGAATTGACCTATTTTGGTAGTGATGACTGCCTAGAATGTGTGAATATACCTCTTTGAGTGTTTCAAGGTGGATATAAGGTAAATAATATATGTTTCAACTTGGTTTTTTCATTTCAAATAAGGTTATATAGATTGTAAATGCTCGCAGGATGCCCAAGTGTGTTTTTGACCATTTGGTTAAGATGCCTACTATAGATGATGACTATGTATGCCTATAATGCTTGGTTTCAAGGATCATATGAATATTTAAGATGTATCATAAAGTATTATATGCTTAGGAAGGTTTTCCCATGTTTTTTATACATTTTATATGGGGTTTCATAGTTGGGTGAATGTTTTTGTGATTGGTGGAAGGTTTTGAGTGATCATAGGTTTCTCTTCTCATGGGCATGCATTTGGTGGCCTAAAGGAAGTCATGTTTTCCAAAGGTTTGAAGGCTTATAATTTTTCATGGTAGTTTATTTTTAATGGTCTTTATATGTGGTATCCATCTCAGGTGTCTACATTGACTAGAGGTTGACCTTTGACCAAGGTTTACTTTCAAGGCCTATTCATTTAAGGCATGATTGAAAAAGTTGTCTATCTTTAGAGTTGGAGGATGGAAGATTATAATCAATTAAATGGTCCAAATGGGTAGCTGAAAAAACTTTTACAGTGGTTTGAAGGTAAGAATATTTTAAGTTATTAAATTTTTGCTCTTTTAAGAGGCCTAATTAGCCAATAGGGCTAAAGAAGAAAGTATAGAGAAGAAGAAGAATTGGAAGCTTATTCTTGGAATATCTATGGGTGAATGGTAGTGGAATTTATATATGGAATTATATGTATTTAAATGATCATGATAGAGAGTTATGTGGTTTGTAGTGGCTAGATAGGGCTATAAGGAGTTCAAGTAGGCCTAGTGAAGTAAATGAATATTTTTGAGAAATGTTTCCAAAGAAGGATGGTATATTTAACTCTAGTTGAGCAGATTGGTCTATTCTAAGTATGTTTTAGATACGGTGGTGTGCTTGAAGTGACTTTGGTGATCTGTAGAGTGCCATGAGTGCAAAGGTATGTGAGGTTGCATAGTGTTATGGTGCTCATATTATTGTATGAGTTGATGGTAGTTATTCTTGAAGATACTACTGATATGCATGGGTTGTATAGACTAAGGGGGATCCTTTAAAGTGGATCAAGGTTTGAAGAGAAAATAGTGTGCTTTCCTACTGGTCAGGTCCAAGGATCTTACAAGTCTTTTGGAGCTATGACTTGAGTTTGTTCTTTAAGGGAGCTTGGTCCAAGGAGAAGCACTATGGTTGCTTTGTGATATATTTCTAATAGCTAATGTGCTCTAAGTTTCAAATGATGACAGAGAATGGTATGTGCTCTTCGTTTTGTTCTTAATTTTTATGGTATGTCATGGTTGGTCAAAGGTGTTGAGGAGGAAGAGAAATAAAGTTAGTACATTAGGATGTATTTTTTGAATGTAAAATAGTGGCTTGCTAGCCTAAGAATAATTTTTTGATACTCATTTGCATGTATATACTTTTCATGGGGATTTTATCCTTTTGGGATAGGTGGTATATGGAACTTAGAAACCTTTCCAAGTATTTTCAATTAAATATAGGGAGAGAGCTTTATAAACCTTCGTTAATAATGTAAACTTGTCAGAAACCCTTTATAAACCCTCATAATGGAGTCATTGGAGAGATATTTCTAGAGAGGACCCATAATAGATTGGTTGACCAAGTTTGACGATTGGAAGGTAGAGAAGACTCGTCTAGGCATCTCCAAGTGGTAGTGAATAGAAGGTACAAAAATATGCTTGTTTCTAAAGATTTTAGTGCTATAGATAGGGTTGATTGAGTCAATGCATAAGAGTTGTTAGATCTTGAAGGCTAGTAATTTTTATTGAAGTCCATAGAGTTATTTTGGAAAGAAATAGTCACTGTGTCAATTATCTAAGTCAATTAAGTTGACTAGTCACTAGAGTGGAAATGGAGAAAATAGTGAACAAAAGCCCGCTAGAGTGAAAACCTATTTAAGGATTGATTTTAGGTGTTTAGGGATGGAAAAAATGGTTTGGGTATTACCAAATCAAAAGTGGAAAAATCTCTCCTCTCATCAAGGGGAGGTTCCCTTATAACTATGAGGAGTTATATATTGTATATATATATATATATATATATATATATATATATATATATATATATATATATGCAAAAAATAACACTCAAGGGTAGGATAACACCATCCATCTCTCTTTTTTCAGAGATGATGTTCAAAAGCAAAGGAGAAATCCTAGTGAAGACACTGAAGGCACTTCTCTTTTTTCAGAAGTGGTCTAATAGGAAATAGTAAGAGTTCTTTCAGGTAGGAAACAAGTAACTGGTAATAAGGGCGTAGTAACCAACAGACTGAGGTGTAGCACAAACTCTCCACCTTGACTGCCCAAGAGTGAAATACGAAGACCAATGAGGGCACAAAGTCATCCTAAGGTCCTTTACATAGGAACAAGAAATAAACAAACACACTAAAAGAAATTGTAGACATTACAAAGTCTTCCCACAATTGGCTTCAGGACACCTTCCTAATTACTTCCACAAGTTATGCTTATTTCATTAACGAGACAAGAACACATTCAGAAGATAGACGTAAGAACAATCTCCTAAAATGACACAAGCTATAGTAGCACAAAGACTAAAAGTAACTTGCTTTCTCATTCAACTAAAGAAATATGATTAAGCATCTGAGCTCAAAGTCTTAGTAATCACCTTTCAATTTTTCCAGACTTTTGCTTCTATAATAGAGAGATCTCTCTAAAATAATAAAATAGATTACAATATATAGCAGCCAAGAAAGACTTGGTGCTTTGTTTCATGAAATGGCCCATGCTATGCATTTTATGCCTTGAATGCATTTTCAGTTCTATCAGGGGGGCCGTACTAGAATAGGGCGGTTGCCTTAACTATGGCATGTCAATTCATCTCAAATGTCTTCTCCTAGGCCTGGGACATCTGGTCTATCACTTGATATCTACGCAACTGTCCACATTGCCTCTACTCCAAAGGAGACAAACTGGCTAGGCCTTCAATGTTTAGAGGCTCAAATATCTACTTTGCAGACTGTTTCACCTACTAGAGTAACTTTTGCATGGATATTTCTAGATTTCCCTTTTTCTATTGCAATTTGAGCTCCCACTTCAGTTGGTCACTGAGTTTTTTCTTTTGTCTTTCTCTAGCTTTATCTCTTCCAATAATTTGAGCTCTCGGGGCTACATTCCCAGCCTTGCTGGCTTTTTCAACTCCTTCTCTTAATGATTCTTCCCTTTGGCCTTAAGGCCTTTGAATGCATTTGGGTCTGCACTCAAGCCTTGAAAGATCAATGGCTAGTTTATTGCTTTGAATTTCACTGCTACGATCCTGTCATCCTCCTTAGTAATTCCTTCCTATCTTTGTATTGGGAGTGCTCCACCTTTGACATCTGTCACAGTCCACTACTTTGAAACTTCACCAATCTCACAAAAAATGGGACCCACAACACTTCTTGCCTGAGAAGCTTCAAAATGGGAATAGGGATAGGTGGTGATTTTCATTGATCTTACATGGCATCTTTCACTATGAAACATGTGAGGACACTTGGCAACATTCACTTAACTTATAGAAGCTTTAGGTACCTTTTGAGAGTCTTGCAAAAGATGACACTTGATAGCTTCCATTGAGATTTAGAATCACTATAGAAACATTTGGGACTCATTTGGATTCACATAGATGATGACACTTGCACGCTCCACTGAGTTTTACAAGGGACATGTGGTGACTTCTTCTACATTTAGAAAAACACATTAAAACATTCTGCAATTGCCACTTGGTGCCCTCCATGGAACTCTGAAAGAAGCTTATTTTTGAATCTTTATCAAGCGTTTGGAACACCCCAAAGGGAAGGTGTCCCTTCAAGCTTTTCAAATGGTCCTTTTTTAAGTGTCATGTGACCCCCACAATGGTACCTACCCTTCAGGATCTTTCAGGTGGCCTTCGGGCTTTACTTCCTTCGGTGGGCTTTATCCTTGATCTCCTTCGGACATAAGGTCTAAAGGAAAATCCCAAAAATCCTTATCTCTTTTTTTGATGAAAATCTTCCCAAAGGAATTCTAACTTTGTCTACTTTTGCTCACTGCCCTTTGCAAGGGTACTTGGCCTTTGGCTTTGGGGTAGTCCCTTGAACCTACCGATTGAATCATCTTTGGTGCAATGGTTCAATGGTTCAATTAGATCATTATCTTTATTTGGCTAAGTCTTTTTTATCTCTTAAACCAAAGGCATTGAACCATTTGGTCATTTAACTAGTTGAAATGTTGAACTAAAATGGTTCAAGGTTCAACGGTTCAATGGTTCAATGGTTCAAGCCTTTGTTTTCCACTAAGTGTTTGAAGCTGTGGAACCATGAAGTAGTTGAACTTGATGAAATTTGATAAATTGATCGATTCTTTCAAGCTTTCTAATGTCATTTACCATTTGAACCCTTTTAACCTTTTGGAAGTGGTGTTCAATGGCTCAATGGTTCAATCCTTTGTTTCAAGCTTGGCGAAGAACATTTTTTGTTGAACCTATCTTGAAAATACCTAAGTGTTGGAAACTTATTCCTTTCCTACGAAGTCCATAGAAATGAGTTCATAGAAGCTAGTCCATAGAACCAAGAAACCATTCTACAGAGTCTATAGAACTGAGCCTACAGAGTCCATAGAAATGAGCCTATAGAGTCCATAGAAATGAACCTGCAGAGTCCAATAGCTGAAAAAGTTTGAAAACTTGAGAATTTGAATGCCCAGAACAATTTTTAGAGAAGGGAAGAGGGAATTTTGGCCTACAGGACCAAAATATTTCATATGTTGTCCCAAAAATGAGTGACAGATTTTGGGAATGATAGCTAGCTCTAGTTGGGGAACTTCTTTCAGTTGAAGACTTGGAATAGCTGAGGGAAGTAGAAACCAGAATCTTCAGTGCCTTGAAGTGTGCCATTGGGCTAAGGAGTCATGCTACCCAAAAAATAAAGGTGTAAAAAATGAAAATGAAAAGGACAAAATAGAACTAAAGACTATATAAATATACATATGTATAGATGATCTTATCTGATGCCTCAAGATTTGAAGCGCTTCAGATGTCACCCACTGTGAGATAGTGAAATGGCATTCCATCCTGATAAACCATTAAGAAACCATTTTCTCCCTAGAATTAGTGATGGGAAAATGGAAATCTCCACCAAGAATCACCTTTGTTGTGTGCTCCTTTTGGTTATCTCTTCTTGCCCCATGGCAAGGCATGGTCTCCAACCTAAAAACCATAAATCTTTGCTCTCTTGGTGAAAAGTTCCTTTTCTTGACTTTGTTATGAAGCAGTATGGTCCAATACCATAGCTTGTTGCTCTTCTGGTTTAGTCCAGCACATGATTTGATTATCCCCATTAGATACTTGACAAATCATCAGTTCAACATCTCCTTTGGTGTGAAGGAGTTTGACACCTTTATCTTGAGAAACCTTCAACCTAAGTAATAGCGATTCATACTCAGCAGTGTTATTGGTGTTGCTAAACTACAATTCATATGAAGAAGGAAAGATATCTCCTTTAGGAGACATCAACATAGTCCCAACTCTAGCACCGATAGAAGAGCAACTACCATCAAATCCTAGTATCCATACATCATCAAAAACTTCTCCTTTCTCAAATTTTTATTCATTTGGAGAGGAGAGTTCCATTGGGCTTGCACTATGCTCTCTCATGCCTTCTATTGTTTTATCTGAACCAATTCCTTGATTTACACCTATAGGACTTTCATCTATTGTAACAAGAGTGTCTTCAGTAGACAAAAAATAGTTACCCCTACCAGAAGACTCAAATAGAATTTGGGCTTTAGGGATCGACATTTGGGTGACAACATATTTTACCTCCTTTTCAAGAAGTAGACTCTACATGATTCCTTTGACATGGATCCTCACTTAAGATAGGTCCATGCTCAATTCTCCTCCAATATCCTTGCATAAATTTCACCCTATGAGGCTGGGATGTCAACCACCAGGACTGTCATCTTGATTCTCATTTCTGGAAAGGTAGTAAATGTAAATTGGGCATCCTTGATTTTTCCTAGTAATGGCAATTGTTTTTTCTCCATGGATAAACATCTCCCAAATTTCTTGGTCAGTGTGAGACCAAGGGATTCAACTACTTTGGTAGGCATGACATTATCTGACACACTTGAGTCTATGATGCAATTGTTCAGCTGATGTCCATTTATTAGGAGGGAGACATAGAATGGTTCAGTCCTTTCAAAAGAAGTAGGAGGAGCAATGACAAGGTTATTCCAAGTGGATGTGGGATTCACCTTTGGAACAATTGGTCCTGTAGGGATGGTTTTATTCTTCACACATTCCACTAACCTATCTAACTGCTCAGGGTTAGATTGTAGGAATTCAAATTCAAACATTTGAATATTAGTTTTATTGACATGGTCAATTATGTCAAATGTCTGAAATGAACTAGGAACAGAGGATGAGAGTTCATCCTTTTAGTTTTTGGGAGGGGGACGATTGGTATGTGAACTTGAAGCATAAGGTGTAGGAATGCTTGATGTACTCACCTTTTTAACAGTCACCGAGTCCTTTGGT